>JAXGGA010000942.1:0-170000 GCA_038373865.1 Uloborus plumipes
TTTTAAATTGATCTAAATGGTGTAATTGAAGTTTGAAAAAAATAAGTTTGATGTTACGTCTGTAACAAAAAAGAAGCAAAAGTTGTCATTACGTCCTAAAAAATCAAAATTAAAAAAAAACCTTAATGGTCCTTTTGGCAAATTCTTAGAGTAATTGCCCACCATAGTTAAAAATATTGCAAGTGATTTAGTTTTTAAATTAATGCTGTTACAGACGTAACATTTCGGACATAACAAATGGCTCTATGTTACGTCCGTAGCAAAAGTAAATTTCCAATTAAATAGGTAAAAAGCACAGGATGAACAATACATGTATATAGCATAATATGGTACGAGTACTAAAGTTTCTGGTATTCTGATTTTTAAATTTTTAATTATGTCGGCATGTAATTGAAATTTATTTCTTAAGATTAATAAAATACACATATGGTATAACTGATTATAATTTATACCTCAACTGGCATTTTTTTGCTACGTCACATGGAAAGGGAGCTGTGGATGGAGTTGGGGGTATGGTCAAGCACCAGGTTTGGCAGAGAGTAAGATCTAGAACAGCATTTGTCAACGACTCTCTTTCCTTTTTTCAGTGTGCAATCTCCATTGCAGAAAAAGTTAAAATTATTTATATGCCACCAGGAAAATGTTTTAAAGATGACGCCAAAATTGGAAGAACGGTGGGCTAACATCGCGAATTTGCCAAAAGCCAGCGAAATGCATTGTTTTCGAACAGAATACGAAAATGCCGTTCGAATTTCGAGAACGTCGGACGAAAAAGGACACATTTTTTCATTAAAAAAAAAATTATCAAAATTGACCAACTGTCACCAAGAAGGTTAAATTTTAGTTTGGTACTAGTATTCTGCTATATCATCCAACATTTTCAATTTTAAGTTCTCCTAAGACCAATCACTGATTCCAGGGAGGAATTTACTTTTCCCGATTTTTTTATGTAGCAGCCCCATTATGCATTAATTTTAAGAATACAAATAAATAAATTTGTGTGAAGGCCCTTCTAAACTTTTCTTGTGTCAATCTTTCTTGGAAATAATTGTCTTAAGATGCATTAATTTATTGTTACATATTGACATATCGGCATATGCTCTCAACTCTCTCAGACTTACCCAAATTTTCTAAAACTGTTACAGTATAACTTAAAATATTCAAATAATGTGTTAATTAATGCTACTGTATTGTTTTAGCACAAAAATCTTTGTTTATTCCTGCTTTAAAATACTGTTTTCTACTTTCAAATCAGAGATGTTACATCTGTAACACCACTTTGTTTCGTCCGTAACAAGTTTATGAATTTTTTTCACAAATTCGGCAGTCAAAATCCACACAATCTTTATGGTTTTAGAAAGCTTGAAGTCTCTAGAATACGTATTTTAAAAAAAAAGTTCAAAATTTCCGCATAATTCAGAGGGATATTGTAAGTTATATGACATAGTCGAGTTTTTGCTGTTTTGTGAATTACGTCTGTAACAGGCAGTTTTTAATTTCTGTATTTTTTTGTAATTAAGCAATCTGCACGCAAATTTAATGTAGCATAAACATCATCATGTTACACTACAGGAAAAAAAATTGAAGACTTTCATCAGCCCAAACCAGAATTATTTGTGTTCAAAGTCTGCGATTGTTACGTCTGTAACGATGGAATTGCCCTATGTTACGTTAGTCTTCTTTAAACTAGAAATGCTTGATAATTTTTTTTTGTTGTTCACTATAGCATCGTTTAAAATCTCCCTTTTTCTCCCTTGAAGCTTTGACCGGATCTTCCTTTTTTCCTTTTCATAAGGTTGGCAGGTCTGATTCAAATATAAAATTTTCAAATATTAGTATAACTAATAAAAACTTTGGTAACATTTTTAATTTGAAATTAAGTGATGTAAATATCCAAACATTAATACAGCTTATTAATAAAAGCAACTAGGTAAGATACCTTTTATATTAAAAAAAAAGCGAATGAATCAAAATTTTAAAAAGTACTCCGATTTAAAACATGTAAAAATTTTTTTAAAAAAAGGTAAAACATATGTAGTGCACACCACTGACAGTAAGGTTCAGTAGAAGTGGTATTTATTATTTATTTCGGCTGCATATTACAGTAAACAATCATATTTGTACCCCCCCCCCTAATAGTTTCTTTTTATTTATATTTTTTTTTAGAAAACTGCAAAACAGAATCGATCTTGTAAGCACTGAAATGAAAATATAAAATACCAAGCATCGACTTTAATATTTTCTGGAATGAATTTTCAACTCATTTCACCTTCAACCGAAAAAAAATAATAATAAGAAAATGAATAACGTTATTTTATTTTGAACAAGTTTTCTAATGTGTAAAAAATGCACATTTCAGGGCAGAAATCCTGATGCGATTAGTTATTTGGTATTAGTATAAAATTGTTATTTATGCTCTAAGATTATTGTACTCGATCACACATTCAACTATTTCATTTGGAATCGCAGCAGAAAGGGTGTTAAAAATAATACTGTCCACAATACGTCTGTGATTAAAACATTGATATTTTGAAAGAATTCATCACACACAGCTCTTTGAATGAAATAAAAAAAAAAAAACTTAGTAATCAAAAGAGCATAGAAGACGCATCGGTAACTTCTCACAGGAGTTTCCATGATAATACGAATGCGGCAGAATAGCCGGAAGTAACTTACACCAATTCCGCTAAGGCACGCTAGGAACTATGGGAGTTTTAGCATGCCCTATTGCTTATATAATTTGTCATATTTCTTTTTAATTGTGATGTGTGATGCTGGGCAACAATCACTTGCATTCCAAATATCAATTAATTCTAGTGCTAAATTGCATTTTGTGTTATCAGTAGAATCTTTTCCACTGTTGGTTCTTGATATGACGTACTGTAAAACTTCTGCATTAGTTGGCAACTGTGATTTATTAAAATTAAACTATTCATCTTTACTCTGTATTCTTTGAAACTTGAATTTTACTATGCTTATTTATTTGAAATTCTCTGTATAAAAAAAAAGAAAACTAAAAATTGGGCATTCTATACTTGGTTGATAAAAATGTTCCAAATAATTCAAATTGTTTGAAATGGGTAGAAAATACATTGTATAAATTAGTGGTATCTTAGCAGTTGTTAACACACATTTACTAACATGTCTATCTAAAATAAAAATGTTTTACATAACTTATTTTCAATATTTATGAAATTAACTAAATAATTTTGTACTCTAATGTAGTTTATTAAACATTAATTAAACTAATATCCAATGTAATTTATATTGAAAGTATGTTTACTTATATAAAAGAGCTTAAATTTATCAAAATAAGTGCTTTGAATGAAAACAGAAGTAACTATCTATTTCACCTGATCTTAATTCTTTTTAACCAGTATTTTGCTATTAAAACTCACCATTTAGAAGATCTTGATCAGGAATGCTTTCATGACATTAGAGTTAAAAAGACATTTATTTTCAATGCTACTAGAGCTGAAATTTGTTTAAACTGATTTGAGCAAACTGCTTGAACTCCAAAACTGAACTAAAGGATTGAAACAGGAGGTACTGTGCCACCTATAACTGAGACAAGTAAAATGTATTTTCATGGCCTAAATGAAGTCATTCAGTTTAAGATATCTGACTTATTTTGAAATAAATTGCTGTTTTTCTTTCTTTGAATTAAGTCAGTAATTCACAAATGTTTTTAAAAGCTTTCTTCATAATTCCAGAATTTCTCGATTTTTACTCATATATTATTTGCTTCTTAACCTCTTCAATTTCTTCATTGTCTTTTACTTCCATTTTCTGATCTAAGTTGTTTCTTTATATGAAGCCACAATTTGAACAGCACTTTTAAATTCCTTGTACAAACTATTAAAAAAATGTGCATTCCCAAAACATTAAAAAAAAAAGCACAATTTTCACACATTTTTATTTCTCTCACTTTTCAATTAATGTTGGGTAGTTTCTCTGCCCATACACAAATGAATATGTACCAAAGAACGTACTCACAGCCAAAAAATATCCATTTTGATCATCATTGAGTTAACTAGCATAAGTTTTCTTGTGACGTTAGCACATACGTTTGTATGGGTGTATATTACATAACTCAAAAATGGTACTCGTACAGTAAAAAACAAGAAAAAGGCTACAGTTTACTCAATTTTGATAGTACAGAAAAAAATTAGTATTTTTGTGATCAGTGAAGCATTTCCAACAATATAGGGGGGTTCAATCTTAATTTAAAAAAGCTTCGACAATGCTCCCTCCCCCCCCCCTAATAATTGTTATTTGGAGGCTCTGTTCCTTCATAAAACCATTTTGTGAAACCAATATTAAATTCTAAAAACTGCTAATTTTTTTTTTTTTTTTGTTCGAGTGAAACACATTAGAATGGTTTTCTAATTTTTGTCTGATGTGAAAATACTGTGAAAGTATAGTAGTTTTTGTTCATAAGCAGAATAGTTTATCATTATTTTAAGTGGATGAAGTACAAGGTGCTATTGCTCAGGCTGTAAGTTCAGTTTATCGTTAAGTCCACAATTTTTTGGACTGCTTGGAATTTTTTTTTGTTGAAGTCTGTGCGCACCCTGGGTAATATGAAATACTGTTAAGTACTGAAAACTGAAAATTTTTTTGACTTCTACAGAAAGCTTGGGTAAGAGAGTGACATCTCTGGTACTATTAAACTGATAAAATGATGTATTCTTGTTCAACTATAAGTCCTAATTGAATAAAATATTGTTTCGCATTTTACTAATAAATTATTTCCTTTTGTTTCTAATAGTATGCTTATTTTTGTAGAATGTTCTTGGTTTGTATAGTTTAAAGACTGGTGATCTAATCAAACACTTTCCTTTGGAGCTT
Organism: Uloborus plumipes; assembly: GCA_038373865.1. Lineage (NCBI taxonomy): Eukaryota > Metazoa > Arthropoda > Arachnida > Araneae > Uloboridae > Uloborus > Uloborus plumipes. The sequence goes on from JAXGGA010000942.1 coordinate 4,852, forward strand.
GGAACAATTTCTGGAGTTTCTGGTAAAAGAACACAAAGTGAGGTTAGTATTCTACTTTTTTTAGCTGCAATGAAAACTTGAATGTATTTCTGTGTGTTATATTCTTATTCAACTTAATATTCTTAGCTTAAATATTTTCATGTTTTTTTTTTTTTTTTCTGTTTGCATCTTGATCAGGAAGAACAGCCTTTAATTCATTTCTTTTCTTTTCTGAAATAACGTGAAGTTAGGGAGGAAAAAATATAGCTTTAAATTTTCTTCAACAATGATATTCAAAAAACAAACAAACAAACATGATGTTTAAAAGAGTAAAATGGTTGTGCTGCCTAAAGTAAAATAACTCAAATGAATCTGTCACTACTAGTCTCAGTTCTTTTTTTTTCTTCAGATAACACGGAGGTCTGAAATGTTTGAGGCTACTCGAAATCAATTAGTACCGTATATACTCGCGTATAGGTCGATCTTGCGTATAAGTCGACCCCCCTACTTTTTGAAGGAAAATCAGGAAAAATCGAAAACCCTTGTATAAGTCAAGACTGCACTTTCTGAAACGATCTTGAACGTTTTACCGCGATTTTTAAATATAAACGTTTTGAAGAAGGAAAATGAATTGCACTGAACATATTCTTGTGTTAAAAGCATCTGGATTGTTATTCTTTTTCACAAAAAGGGTTAATTTTTGCAATCACGATTTTTGTAAATCGGGACTGATCCGGGAATGTTTTACTGCGATTTTTGAATATAAATGTTTTAAAAAGAAGGAAACTGAAATAATGCAGTGAGCATTCTTATGTTAAAAATACCACAATTGTTATTCTTTTTTACAAAAAGGGTTCATTTTTGCGATTGCAATTTTTGTAAAGGGTTCGATTTTACGATCGCGGTTTTCGTTTTTCAAATATTTGGGTAGGGATCTCGATGGGATCATATTTTTTTGAATTTTTTAATAAAACTGTATAAGAAAAAAAATGATAGTTTTTAGATTCTATTTATTTAAAAACTAAGTTCTCTTGCTTGTGATAGACGTCATATTAGTATTGTGAATGGTATATTTGGGTGGGGGAGGGGTATACTTCGTCTAGTTATAAGGAAACCCATTTACTAACTTCAAATAAGTTTACTATTCATTTAGTACCAAAGAGATTTTTTTAAAAACATTTTGAACACTTTTGAAATAAAAAAGAGTGGTTGTGCAGGGGAGGGGGAAGAAAATGACGTATTAGGGTGGTCACAAAAAATCAATTTTCGAATTTCTTTTGTGCCCCCCCCCCCCCCCATAAATGTGCCAATAGGCTAAAAAATTAGATTTGCAAAGTTTTAGCTTAATCGGATAGTATTAAAACGTGCCGCAAAGAGGGTGAAGTTAAGAAAAACAGAGATTTTTAGCCAAAAATCGTAGTTTTTACTCTGTAAAACCAAAACTATTGATCCTAGAAGCTTTATTTTGGTCTCATTTTGTAGGAAATTTTATTTTCTTTAAGTCTAATCTTATTTAAAGTTTCGAAAAAAAATGATTGAATATTTTTCAGAATTTTTACAAGTCAGGTTGCAGCGTAAATCCTCGACATTGCAAGTAACAGGGGAAACTTTTTTTTCCAACTAATCTTTTGAGGCACCACCATAAAATGTGCGAATAAACTAAAAAATGAGATTTGCAAAGTTTTTGCTTTGTCAGATAGTATTAACACGTGCCTCCAAGAGGGTAAAATTACGAAAAACAGCGATTTTTAGCCAAAAATCGTAGTTTTTCCTCTGTAAAACCAAAACTACTGATCCTAGAAGCTTTATTTTGGTCTCATTTTGTAGGAAACTTTATTCTCGTTAAGTGCTATCTCATTCATTTTTGTTAACATGTCCAGAGTATTTATTTGGCATTTTTCAGGTTAAATCGTAGAGTATATCAAAAATAAGGAATTTTCTTGCAAAAACCTAAAAGCATTACAATATTCAATTACATTTAATTGCTTATTTTTGGATTTACTTTATCAATTAAAAAAAGAGGTATTTTTGCGGTACTTTAGAAATAAATGAAACAAATTCCTGTGTTAAAATAGAGGGATTAAGAGGGAAAGCAAAGAATGACAATAAAAGCTTTGATGCACCTTTATACTTATACTGTTAAATTATATAACATTATTTTACTACTCTTTACATACAAATTAAGTTGATGATAAACTTGGATTAAATGTGGAAAACTGTGCTTGCATTTAGTATACAGCATTAACTTGTAATAAAAGCTACCATGGCTCTTTGTCTTTCGTCCAAAAGGAACTGAAGCCTGTAATTAATTTTACACATCTTTCAGCTGTGTCAGTGAACACCATTAAACTTCTAGCTTTAGTATGAAATTGGTTTTTACACGATTTATAGGGTTAGATATTGTAATCGTTCCTAGGCTGCCGCTTTTTAATTTCCCAACAAGAAAGTTTCAATTTTCGCATAAATTGCTCAAAAATTGCTTTTAAAACAACTTCTAAAATGCGGTGGAAACATGCTGAATACGGAAGATATTTCTGTAACAACGCAGGTTTCCTTAAAGCTACCATTATTTTCAGCATTGATATCAAAATACATTCCCTAATTTTTTTCAAATGAGCCCCAATGCTCAACTAACAGCGCTTACTTGTACACGCCAGTGCTGTATTTAAGGATGGGAACACCAATCATCTGCTCTTCAACACCACTAGTTATCGAAATTGCTAGCCTCTAAATTGCCTTTTTTAAGTAAAAAAACTGGATGAGATTTCTTATCCCAATACACAACAGCTCCTTCTAAATCTAAATTCTTAAATCGATTTTTGATAAGATTAAACCTTTGTTGAAAAAGATTGCTGTCTACAAAAGGGTATGACGTTTCTACTGAAAATTAAATTTGACGGTCAAGACTTAGTGTCTCTTCTGTAACTGCTAATATCCGTTCTGCGAATCCCAATGAGAAACATCAAACTGGTTATCAAAGGAAAATCCTAAACTCTTTGGTTTTAAATGGCATTTTTGTGGATCTCTCAGCATTCTTCGCAGCTTTCTCCTCTCACCATACAATTTTTCTAGGTTTGTAGCGTAGGTTTTAGATTGTTTGGTTGGCATGTTAGCTTTTTCACAAAAAATGAGAGCTCCCTTTGGTTACTTGCAGCTTTTCTGAACATCAGTTTAATTTGACTCAAGTTTTAATGATAAAAGATAAGATAAGAAGGTAACTTAGAACCTGTGATTTGATGAGACATGCGACTATTAAAAAATGTTGATCTGTCATAAATTCATGGTTTTGATCTCTGGAAACCGAAGGTAGAGCCATTCTCCATTGAATCTCGAGGATTGTGTTCCAAACTAGTTGCTTGAAGACTTGCAAAGCGAACAACTATGAATACCTTATTTACAAAGTGTTGTGGGGTGTCTTCATGATTTCTCGGCCCTCCCACAATAGACATGGCGATTGCAACTTTCGATAATGGGGAATCATAGTTTTCTCGCTTCCCCAGGGGGTCGAAAGCCCTAAAAAGGCAGAGATTTTTAAGCTAATATTCAGTTCTGACCGCTAAGGAGGAAAGCAGCGTTTCGTATTTGAAGAGGTTGGGGATGAAAGGATTAAGTGACAAAACATAAATTGCGAGTAATTAAAGCTGAAAGTTTTATTGTTGTAGTTGTTGCAGCTTTTTTGTTTTCTGGTTTTGTCATTAGTGTGCGTATGAAATTGGTTTATGGACATCTACTGTTTGATGTACGTTTTTGATGATTTATTTGCTCACCCGTATCCATTGCTTACCGTTGTAGAGAGTGCTCATTTTTAAAAATGTAACTTAGCTCCTTTATCCTCCAAGGCTTTCATTTATGGCTTGCACTGCTCATTCCATAAGCTTTACTCGCAGTTATTTATTTTATCTATGAGTTTCAAATACATAAATTTATTATATATTCGTGATAATATTGCTGTTTTTTCTCTGAAAAGTCAATGTTTTAAGTAGATTTCATCAAATTTACTAAAAGAACTTACATTTTAATGATTTATTTTTTTCTAAGCAATTTCCAGGAGTTACGTTGCAGCCTAACTTGAAAAATTCTGAAAAATATTCAAACATTTTTTTTCGAAACTTTAAATGAGATTAGACTTAAAGAAAATAAAATTTCCTATAAAATGAGATCAAAATAAAGCTTCTAAGATGAATAGTTTTAGTTTTACAGAGGAAAAACTACAATTTTTGGCTAAAAATCGCTGTTTTTCTTAACTTTACCCTCTTTGAGGCACGTGTTAATAAAGTCTGATAAGGCTAAAACCTTGCAAATCCCATTTTCTAGTCTATTGGCACATTTTAGGGGGGATGCCTCAAAAAATTAGTTGAAAAAAAAATTCCCCATGTTACTTGCAATTTCGAGGATTTACGCTGCAACCTGACTTGTGAAAATTCTGAAAAATATTCAAATATTTTTTTTGAAACTTTAAATAAGATTAGACTTAAAGAAAATAAAGTTTTGAACAAAATGAGACCAAAATAAAGCTTCTAGGATCAATAGTTTTGGTTTTACAGAGTAAAAACTACAATTTTTGACTAAAAATCGCTGTTTTTCTTAACTTTACCCTCTTTGGGGCACGTGTTAATACTATCCGATTGAGCTAAAACTTTGCAAATCTCATTTTCTAGCCTATTGGCACATTTTACGGGAGTGCCGCAAAAGATCAGTTAAATTTTTTCTCACCATGTTACTTGTGACCACCCTAGTGACGCATCTACAAGATCCTGCCAGCTTACTTCAAGCATATTCATGTTTACTTACTACTTTTTAGACCATCACAAGCAAGAGAACTTAGTATTTAAATAAATAGAATTTAAACAATATCATTTTTTTCCTATACAGTTTAATTAAAAAATTCAAAAAAATATGATCCCATTGAGATCCCAACCTAAAAATTTGTACAAACAAAGGTGAAATACACAAGCATTTTTGAGAATTTTTTGAAAAAAATTCATTATATGTTTTCCGAGAAATTTAAATTTTAATTTAAATTTCATTTTTTTTTAAATAAAAGTTTTATAGAATTAGTCATGTTGCATATCAGCTTAAACAGCAACTAATGTTCTTTAAAATGCTATTTACAAAATTGTTATATTTATATTTGGTGCCGAGTTATGGTCGATTTTATGTTCCCTCATCCGTAGAAAAACGAGGGTTTTTCCAAAGTCTCATAAATAAAAAAAAATAATAGAGATAAAAATCTAAAAAAAGTAAGGGGAAAATGTTGGATCACTTGACATGGAATGACCCAGTATTGTTGACAGAATGATAGAAATATTTTTTTCCTATTTATAATATCAATTTTCTAAGAAAAAATTGAACTGCCGAATATACCCGACTGCATATTTATGAAGAATTTCTTTCTATGGTCAGAAAGTTTTGTTCAGAATCACCCTGCTGTTTCGACACACCCCATTTTGTGGTATATAACTTCTTTTTAAAAAAAAAAAATTACGATATGCTTTCCATAATACTTTATCTACCTTCACAAGTAAGACATCGTTTTAAAGCTATTTTCACCGCTATCAGGGAAAAATAAACAAATTAGTTAAATATTTGCTCTTAAAAGAAGGGTTTTTTTTAATTTTTGATGTTGAGAGCTAATGCTTAGTACAGATCTGGTGGTATAGTTAAGCCTCCTAAAATGCTTAAAACAAATTATTTCTGAGAAAAATTACATTTCTGATTCTGCCTTATTGCTTGTTGTATGTCCTTGTTCAGGGAAAACTAACTATGGCTAAGACAAGTTAATTTTATAGGTCCCTTGGAGTTTGTTTTAACAAGATTTGACTGTACATTAAAAAATATATTTTTTCCCTTTTTAAGTTTTAGAATTTTGGTTGAAAACTTTTTTTCAAAAATCAACTTCTTTATCAAATGAAAGTGCAAATTGCCTTTAAAACGAGCTATTATACAACTCTGCCGCTCCCATGAAATTGGAGTTGTAACACTTTAAATCGCTAGCAGTTAGTCAAAAAAAAATTTTTTTTGGTGAATTAAAAAATTTTCTCATCAGCTATCTGCATGTAAACTTGTTTTTAAATTATTTATAAGTTTAAGATGTCAAAGAGTAAGATTTCTGTGTTTCATGAAAATTTGAGATGGACAGTCTTGTTGATTTTACATAGAGTGACCCAAATGCTAAAATGAGAAATGCATTGAAAGTTGAAATGTGGAGTACAACAGGACTCTGATGACATTAACCCTACACTGTATGGTGTTGCCAGTTGGATACATGGACAATTTGTCCTCCTTATGAATAGCAGAATGCAGTCATAAGGCAACTCAATGCATAAAAAGCAAGTATTGGGTATATTTAAAGCAATTATCACCATTTATCCTCCATACATGGCAGCACTGGTCTGTTACATGCTCTTAAATGAATCCATATGGATAGCTTCTAAAATCACTTAAACTACCAAGTTTTGAAATTATTTTTTACAATGAAATTTTTTCTTTGTCTTTTAAAACAATAACATGAATAAAATAAACATTTATCTTTCGTTTGCGATGAGTTTTACATCAAAATAATTATTTGGAAAAAATCTAGGACATAATACATGTCTGTAGCCATTTGGCAACATTATGCAGTAAGCATCCAGAGAACACTTCGATTCATCTCTGTAGTTCATGAAGTATGTGCTTTGTTTATGTTTCGCGCTAGCTTCTTTCTCTTTTTGGAAGGTATAAAATAATCATGCGGACCCAAAAGTGATACTTTCAGCTGTTCTACCGTTTATTAGACCTAGCAATTATCAATGCTTAGCTGATGTTCAACGGAGTGAGCAAACAAAAAATCAATAGGAAAAAGCTTTCAAAACGTGTCCATTTTAGATTTCAGTTAGCACAATCATTGTGCTTACACGGACAAGTAAAATTATTAATAATTTTAAAAAATAGTTTTGAAAAAAACTAAAAAATACGCTTTTACATAGGAATGCGCTGTGATCATCACGGGTTTCCCTCTGATTTTTAAAACTACTGAATATCTGCTCTTAAGTTTACATGCACTTATAATATATCAACATGCAATACAGTTTAGCCTTTAGTATTAAAAATAATACTAAATATATTACTTTTATATTTGCAGAGAACGTAAATTTTATCTTTTATTCAGAGTTACACACATACATACATACCAACATACCCACATGTGAACTTAATAAAAGCGTATTAAAAGGAGGGAGATCATTAGCTACAGAGGAACTAGAGTTGTAAACCAAAAAAAAAGGGGGGGGGGAGCTTGAGCGAGAGAGCCTCCAAAAGATATCAGATTTGACAGAATTGATCATCGGAAGAACACAGTACAAATAAACAATGATGTAAAATGCCAAAATGTAAAGGATTACAAGAGTACAGTGCACCAAATGTTCAATTCCTCTATTTTTTTACAAAAAAAAAAAAAAAAACTAATTTCAAGACTCTCATTTAAAATCTTTTTTATCTGTTGAATGCATGGTGTAGCCATTTGGCAACAAAACTATTTTTAATTAGAATGTGGTGAAAATTTATAGTTAAATTTTTTTAAATATTTTTCCATGTTTTCTTATTACATTGACAAACACATATATTTTTTCTAAGAAAAATAAAAAAAAATCATGCAGTGTAGGGTTAAAAAAAATGAATGAGCTTCAGCAAAATTGTAACCAATCTTTTTTCAATAGTTTAATTTTTGTAATTTTGTTAATGGAAATATGCATTACATAAATTACATAGTGTGTTTATTTTTATTTATTTATTTTGAAACAGTATATGTGTCTTAAAATGGTAAATTTATCTAAATTTGTGATGCTTTTATTATTATTAATTGGATTCTGTTGTCAAAATCATTATATTCCAAAGTGATCAGGTTAACCGATTAAACGCCGCTATATGCACCATATTGAAAATATTTTCATTTTGGCATGTTTTGAGGAGCAATGCACATCTTTAATCATATGTTGCTTAAATTTTTAAAATATATTTATTTAGCCAAGATGTATGGTATCGTCCAAATATGGGAGCCTTGGGGCTTAGTGGGGATAACATAAATATCTCTGTCACCATAGTGATGCTTCAATAAAATCTAACGAAATCTTTTTAAAAAACCCAAAAATCATTTATGTGCAGCTATTAAAGTTATTGAAATCGAAAGTTTTTTTTATATAATTAAGTTATTACCTTATTCAATATAGATAAAATTTTAAAATGTAGAACTTGTAAATTTTCTTACCAACTAAGCATATTCCTTTTTATGAAACCAAATTATCATGGACAATTTCCTAACTTTTAGTCTGAAGCCTTAGGATTGCCATATACCAGTGATATATTATTTTCATTAATAATACCGAGGACAGAGCAAAGGTAGTTGGGGTTAGGGTAAATGACGAAGACTTACCCTAGACTTCGTCATTTACACTCATTAGACCCCTAGTATGAAACGGAACTGAGAAATTTTTTAGCAGAGTAATGTTATATTTTTTTCCTCATAGGCCAGGCTTTTTTTTCTGTATAGTCTACATGTTGGTTATTTCACAACATGTGTGATAAAATGATTCACAATTCATAATATCAGAATGTTTTAGGGATTCATTTGATAGAGCAAATACATCGACTGCCTGTATGATTTACGTCAATGTATTTGCAACGATTCTAGTTCCTCCGATGTCATATCAAAAATTGCAATAAATTCTAAAAATGCGAATTAAGATGTCTTCCACTATGTGTTATCCAGGCAATTATCACTAAGGCTTTCCTTCTCAATTATCTGATCATAATCTGGCGAGTGGCAAACAAGTGACACTGCACTCATTTGCTAGTAGTGCGTTACAATTTGTTGTCTCGATATTATTAAAAGCTTGCTGCTAAGTCGAAAAAATTTTAAATTTTAATTTCAAGAAATGTAAAGAACATTTCTGTTTTAAAATTGAACCACCCTTACTGAACGCCACTTACTATTGTTTCGAGAAAGCACTGCTCAAGATAAGAAAAAGGGGCTGATAGTGCAAACTGCAGCATTAAAACTTTTAGAAGAGAGGGGGAGGGGTAATTTTTTGAATGGTTTAAATATCATTCTAGGGTATGCTCCCTCTTATAGGTGGTGCACCATCGTCCTTAAAGCGGATTGGTCACTGTTTACCTAGAACATTCTTCAGAACGAATGGAATGTCACCTGTTCTGATAAAGCACCTGCTTTCGAACATTAAAAGAGCTTACTATGTTCTAATACAAAGGGTTTGAAGTTCAACAGTAAGTAAGAGAGAGGGGAGTATTTATTCATGTAAAATGAGGGAGGTTAACCACTTAACTGTGCTACTCTTGATATTTTCTGCTAATCAGAAAGTGCCAAGTCTCCCATTTTGGGACCTATGGCTAAAAACCCGTTGAAATTAATTTTCTTGAACCCTGTTTGTTTTGACTTGAAAAAGGATCTGCTGTGATTTATATTCAATGTTTTTAAAGTTCTACATTACATTTTTTTATTTTTAAGGATTTTTTCCCCTTATGAAGTAAATCCAAGCTTTTTCGCTAAAATTAAGATTTAAAAAATGTATATAATTTACATTACAGACTTTTTGAAAAAAAATACCAATTAAGTTAGGCACTTTGCTATTCAATTAAAAATGTTTTTAAAATATTCATCTTAATTATTTACTAATGAAAAAAATCTTAATCAGAGGTTTCCAAAATGGGAGACTTGGTGCTTAATGGGTTAAGCAAAGACTACCTTCCTAATGATAAGTCTTTGTTGTGTTTAATACAAATATTTTGATATTTTCCAGATATTTTACAAATTTGTATCATTTTTGACTCCTGGAATAACATATTTTTGTGACCTGCAATGTGGTGCAAACCCAGAGGTAATTATTATTTTTTTTAAGATTTTACTTCTTTCTTTTTAGTCTAATGTCTTTGTTTGTAAAATCATGCTAACAATTTCCCACTCATTTAATGTGTGTCATAGATTTTCAAGAAAACTGAAGTTCCTGGTTTTGATGCTTCGCAGTTCCAAGCAACTCAAGTATTTTATTCAAGCAAGGATGGGACCAAAATTCCAATGTACATAGTTCATAGAAAGGTATAATTCTAAATGTTTCATGCATTGCTTGTTAAGCTTGTTACCTGATATTTTAAAATACAGTTGATTCTCTGTCTAACAATGCTCTATTTAATAATGACTTTTTATGATCCCGGACTCTCCACTGTAGTTTAAGAAAAATATTGTGTAAGGACAATTTTTCGTGGTCCTTTGAAAGTCAATATGGTATTAACTACAACTGTAATAGCGTTTTGAAAAAAAAATAAAATATTGATCTGATATTGAAATGAAAAGTTTTAAACTTTGGTTTTGGCTAGTATCAACTTTTATGCATTTGATATAAAATACACATTTTGGGTGTTATATTGCTAATATGTATCAGTTACAATTTTTTACGCAGATTGTAACGTCTACATTTTTTTACACATATTGTAAGTAAATTGTTACTTTTGTACCACCAGCTGTTTTTTATCTACTATGTTATTCTACTGCTTTGACCATTACTTTGTGTGGACAACTATTTTCAATGTCCTGTATTGCATCTTCTACGGAGAGCCTGCACGCTCATCTTTTTTCATACCCATTCAAATGTTTCACTGATAAAATCAGCATACATTTTTACCAAAGTTACAAAAAAAATGGTTTATGAACTAAATACTCTGACATACTACTGTAATTTTGCATGGCATCACTGTGAAATAAAGACTAAATAAATTCAGTAAAAGACCAATGATGTGAAAAGTGCTGGAATTGTCATACTTCCAAATTTTCTGTAGCATTTGTAAATTGATGCTCATTTCTTAAAAAAATAATTCAATATGGTTTCAGCGCTAAACTTCATTGATATTAATTCAAAATTAAAGAGGTGAAGGCTCAACTTATACTTTGATTTTCGATTTTTCCACCTGATTTTCCTACTAAAAGTGGAAGGAAGGGGGGGGTTAATGACTTATATACGATGCTAGACAAGTATATACGATACTTGTCTATAACTTAAGTAAATTTAGTGGAAAAACGAGGTTCAAAGCCGGAAAATCAACTTGTTTTGTTGAGTTTAAATTTCATCTGAGAACCTCAGATGAAATTTTCAGGTTACTTGGATGCCTGATACATGAGCTTTTACTGTAATATGTTGGCAACTATTGTAAGTTGATTACAAAACTGACATGCTCGTTACTTAACAAGCCAGCTACCGTATAAGAACAATACTGTACCATGCCTATTTGAAAACATGTTAAAACTGAAGTACTGAGCCTATCTAAAGTAAATAATTTTGTTGTGAAACATGTTTAGTCAGAAATGCTTTGGCAGAGTTAATGATTCTCTCAGTTCGCAAATGATATTGCTCTTTTTCGTATTTTGACATTTTCTTAACAAGTTTCTTTTTTTTTAAAATTTAACCTAATGGTTTTATTAAGTGACCAAATTTTTGGGGCCCAATAAAGGACTCACTTATTGTTTGTGGTATTCAACTGTGAAAAGCTGATACTTGCACCGACCCCCCCCCCCCCCCCGCCTCTTTTCACAGGGATAAAAATTTTCCGCGGATATGCGATTTTCCGCGTTTTGCTTTTTTTTTTCTTTCCGCGATCAAAATATTTATATTGCATCAAGTTTCGTAAAAAATAAAAATACACTCCTTATTAAAATGAAGCTTAAAATAAGTTAATTTTAAGTTGCAGAGATTGAAATTATTTTCAACTTTCAAAATAATGGAAATGTTTGCAGGATGCAGAGGCGGATCAAGTGAATTGAGGACACCAAGCGGTAAAAGTTTTGCCCCCCCCCCTCCACCCCACTCTAAAAAGGGGGGAGAAAAAATCCCTCCCCCGAGAAAAAAAAACAATACAGTTTACCAATATTTTTTTTTCATACCTCATTTTTAATTTTCGTCTAGATTTAATTGTAGCAAAATCATTAATTATGTTTTCCGTCTCGATGCGGTTCAACAGTTCCTGTTCAATATACAGTATGGCTAAGTTTTTAAGCCTCTCTTCTCCCATTTTACTACGTAAATAATTTTTTACTCTTTTTAAAACAGAAAACGATCTTTCACCTGATGCATTTGACATAGGTATTGTCAAAAATATTTTCAAAAGTGTCCATGTTCGGATATAAATTCCAGTCGAGTGCATGTCATCGTCTTTTAAAATATTTAAGAAACAAATTTGGAGCCCCTAGGTTGGACCTTATTAGCCTATTGGTATATATTAGTCATCGGCTGCAAAAAAGCTTATTCGTTTAGCTACAGGTTGCAGTTATATCTAAAACCAGTGCATCTGAATTTTAGATTCTAATAGAATTTCGGGGCCCCATGGCGCATCACGGGTCGACGGAGCCCCACGCGGCCACTTAGTCCGCGTACCGTTAGACCCGCCTCTGGCAGGATGCAGCAGGATTGAAATCTCAAGGATGCAAGCATCGGCGAACAATATACTCTATTTTGGCATGCTGCCAAAAACATAAGTTTCCATTGTAAGAGATAGAAATTAAGAAAGTTCAGCTAAAATATGCTAGATCTTTATAAAAAAAATTGGGAAAATTATTTTGAAAAAAAAATATTTTAGTTTTTTAGCAAATTTTAAATTTATTAAAGACTATATTAATTAGAGAATTATTAAATAGAGAATTTATTTCTTGAGATACACAGCTCTAATTCGTCAAAAATTGCAACCCCCCCCCCTTTTTTTCTCTACATTGTTGTGAATGACTTAAAAATAAATTGTGAATAAGAAATTAAAAAGTTTTTAAAATATTTACTTTCGGTTTCATGGAGAAAATTAAGAGGAAATCTTGCATGACTAATTTTGCATATTATGGAAAAAAATCTATCCGAATTTTAAGCCGAGCAATTTTTCCTCTTTTTTGACATTGAACTGTTTTCATCCCGGTTTTCACCAATCACTGCATGAATAGAATTTTGTGTCATACAAGATTTCCTTTTATTCTACACTTTGGAATTGGCAACAAACTCAGTTCATTGCAAGAACTGAAATTTATTTAAAATGTCTGCGCTTCTTAATTTTCCTTTTGTCTTAACATTTTAAAACATCGTGTAATAGAAAAACGAGGAGCGACGTTACAGTCATTTGCATGCAACCATTTTTCGTTTTTTCGCTCTTTTTTCGTTTTTTTACAGCCCTGTATATCTTACAATTTTTAATGTAAAATTCTAAAAGTTGGCAGGATTACTTATCTTGTCATATGTTTCCTACATGCCAAATTTTATTAAAATCGGAAATGTTGAATCAAGAAGTGATTGATCTGACATGGAATTGCCCAGAATGCCATTGCCCATCTCTAATGCGATTATATGTTTTTAATTAATTTATTTATTTTTTCCTCAATGGATTTACAAACTTTCCTGGAAATCACTTCTTTGTCTAATATATTTCACATTAGAGTATTGATTTATATGGATGATTGGACTTTGTTTCGCAAATTTTAAAGTGCCTTCTATTTTTAATGAATTTTCTTAATATCTATCGCATATGTAAATTCCTATCGTTTAATTATTCTAGCATTGAACACAAGCTTTATTAAAAATTGAATACTGTGAATGAAATTTCAATTCTCTTACTTTTTTTAAAACTATTTTTACCCATATCTATTTTTATTATTTTTCTTTAATTTGTTTTAGCTTCTTTTACCCAGTTTTTGATTAATTATTCACTTTTGGGAAAATAAGTTTTACACCAAAAGGCTTTAAATTGGTTAATTTTTCATTTCTTCATTAATTGTTTCACAGTGCTGCCAATGGCAAAGAGTAGATAGAAAATTATTTGTGGAGAAGTTGAAACAATTGAAACTCTAGGAATCAAAGAGGTGTAAGTGTAAAGATGATTGAGAGACTTTTCAAAAATGATTCCAGGCCCGTCATTTAAGTTGGGGAAGGGGGGTCAATTGCCCCCCCCCCCTGACTTTGGGAAATCAATGTATTGGCATATAAGTGGGCGTGGTTTTTGCCGCTTTTTGGTAAATTTTACATTGTGTATGCACCCTTTGCCCTCTGGAAAATTTCAAAATGATGTCCCTGAACGATTCTATGTTATTTCAACCTTGTACTCATTTTATTCAAAACAATTCTTTTCTCATGTACTTTCCTTTGCTTTCAACAGTTAATTTAACTCAAAAATGCTTACAATGAATTTTTGAATGGTTGTTCTTAAATTTGATTTCTTTCTGGGATATTGTTTAATTGACATGAAAAAAGAGACCTGAAAGATTAATTTTATATATCGTGCTTTAAAAAAAGAAATTCTAAAAATTCAAATGAAAACTTTTTTAATGAATGTTGCTTGTAAGAATATGGGTACTGTTACAATGTTGAAAATAAGCATTCATTATGCATATATGCACATGCAGTTACAACATTTTATTCATATCAACATATCTGAGGAGCTAGCTGGGAAAATTGTTTCTTTGTTAAAATAAAAATTAAATGATGAAAACTTTTATTACATCATTAAAAGCAATGATATTTAACATGGATAAAATATAATTACAATGCCTGTGTTGTAACTCAAGCTATTATATCATCACCTCAGAAGACAGTGTAACGTCTGATCCTAGAAATAACTGTAAGATATTCGACTGCTGTTCTGGGGGAAAATATTATCATTTTAGTTTCTCTTATTTTTTTAAAGGACATTGTGAAAGATGGCTCTGCTCCAGCCCTTCTTTACGGCTATGGAGGATTCAATATTAGTGTGCAGCCACAGTTCAGCCTTTCCAGAACTGTATTCATGAATCACTTTAAAGGAGTTGTTGCACTTCCTAATCTCAGAGGTGGAGGGTATGAAACAGATCTTTTATTTATTTGTTTAATTTGGCTCTCAATTATTACTGTACTGATTAACGGTAGAAAATATTATGTCCAGAGGCTCATTTAAAAAAATTGAATATGAAAATGAAATACAAAAGCTGCTTAATTTTGTTGCTGAATTTAGGAAACTGAAACAAATCTTTGCATCCTTTAACAGGAATTTAATGGTGATTGTATTTATAACGTGGCTTCTGTCTCGGAATCTGTTATATCATGAATTTAAAAGAAAAACTTTTTAGTGGAAAGCATTCAACCCCTATTCTTGTAATTCAATGGAGAGCAGCAATTTAATTATAGTACTGCTGTGTCTTTGGAGGTCAGTAAGTATAATCGGAGTGGCACACCAAATTGACTGAATACACTAACCACCAAAGCAAAAAAGCCAATGCTCTTCCTGACACTACCTTAACCTTGTTTTTAATGAGCATTATTAAATTCAAAGCTTGTTGCTGGTTGTCACTTACATTTGTAGTACTTTTAATCTTTATCTGTATTTTGTGACAATGAATATCACCTATTTATGTGACATAAGATTCTACAAATAACTTGATCATTCATTGAGCTCTTGTCATATGTGCTTGTGAACAATTCTTAATATTTCTTAAAGAAAACAGCTGTACCTCAAAAGGAAGGCACTTTAGTTAAAGTTTGTACTATCACTAACCATAGGTTGTCCCTTTTCTCTTTAAAATTATGAAATTCTCAAAGAAAAATTGTTGACACTTATGGACATTTAAGTAAACAAGCCCTTTTTTTGACATCCATGCAATGGTTGAAGTACTGATGGTAAATGTGTTAGACATTGATAAAAACAAGTCGTAGTTTGAAAAAGAATCACTCATTTAAATCATTTTTTAACTTAACGATAGAAATCATTTTTTTCCATCAGTTCTGCCTTTTTCTCAGTCTAACTTTTTCTTCCTTATCTTGATTTTGTTCCTGGGGTTTTTCCTTGCGTGACCATTTTTATCTATTCATATTTTCTCCCTTTTCAATTTAAAAATTCACACTTTTAGTTTATAGACACTTTTAAACTGGTCACTTGTTAAAAAGTTAGTAGCCACTACATTCAGGACTTTTTTTAATGTAAATAGTCTGGAAATTTTAAGGCAATATGCTTAAAGATGGGTGTGCAGACAAGTCCTGGAAAATTAGGCCTGTTGCTATAGTAAGGTCGTTACATGTACAAATTGAAAAAAGGAAACTTAAAATTAATATCTCTCCAATCGTAAATGCTTATTAAAATAATTAAATCATGTCCTTTATAAACTGTAAAATCCAAAAGAATAAAGAAAACATATGGATGGAAAAGTTGAAGTTAATATTTTTTTTGCTATGAATATCCATGTAAACAGTAAACATATTGATTTTTATGTACTTTTATCAGAAAAAGGGCAAATAAAAATGGGTAACTGTCAGGATTTAAGATATCATCTCTATATATAAAGAGTAAACTTCATTTTTTTTAAAATCTGGTGTGCTTCAAAAAAAAAAAAAAAAATAATAATAATTATAATAATAATTTTCATCCAAAAATAATAATAATAATAATAATTTGTATTTTGTTTTTTCTTTATTTAACTCCTTTTTATTTTTTATTTCATACAACAGTTTTCAATTCAGAGAATAATAATACCATTCTTAAAAGCACAAAAATTACACAAAATTTAGGCAAGTTTTTCAAAGTTACTAGAAATCCTATTTTCAGTGTCAAAATAAATAAATAAATAGCATGTTAATCAAAACCATCTGGCAGAAGCCAATTTATTTATTTCTGCTGTTTTAATGCTTTTTAGTTAGTTACTAAGTCTTACTCTTACTTTTGATTTGAATCATATGCGTTTTTGTATTAAATTGGTTTTACATTGAATGTTATGAAAGCATTTTGGTGACATAATACTTGAAATTTTATTGTTTTGAAATATTTAAGCGTATCAATTCAAGCTTACTAATAAATATCAGTATAAAAAAATCAATTACAAAAATTTCTAAAGTTTTCTTTAAAACAACAAAAAAATTCAATTTGAATTTTAAAAATCTGGCTTGAATTTTAAAAAATCCAATTTTTGTTCATTATTTGTTCAAAAAATCATGTTTTTTTTTTACTTCCTGATAATGAGGCATTGAAAAATATCACTTTTTTGTCCATTGTGCAGCCCTATGAAAAGTGCAAATTGTAGTTGCATTGATTACCAAATAGTATCATCGGATTTTCTTAGCAATTAGCTGTCTCACTGCACTCAATAAATGGTAACTTTACCATACTGTCAGATCCACTTCCTGAGACAAGTCTGAATCATTCAGCAGAATAAGAAGCCTTCATTTGAAATAAGTGTAAGCAATTAAGTCATCTGAATTGATAAATCAATTTTATGACCTTTTTTTTTTAATTCTGATATTTTAAACATTTTTTTTCTATATTAAGTTTGTTGCATGCATATGTATATACAGTCCCAGACAAAAATATAGGGCCAGGAAGAAAGCATAAGAAATACCAAAGTTAAACTGTGCGAGTGGTTGTGAAAAGAAAGCATAGTAAAACTAGCATCATATATAATATAATTTATGAAAAAGAAAATATAACAAATAATTATTATTACCTAAACTACATGTTTTTCAGTTGAACATAAAAAAGAACTTGGACAAAATTATAGGGCCACATTAGCCTAATCACACAAATGAAATTAATGATTAGTGAAATTTCCTTTTTTCTCTATAACCTTAACCAGTCTCTCAGTCATAGACTCTGACAACATTTTTAAAACGTTTTTTGGAATTTTTTCCCAAGATAATTGAATTGCTTTCTTTAGTTCTTCCTTATTGCTGTAACACTTCCCATTTTTGTTAATATATCGCACTAAAATACCCCATAAGTTCTCAATAGGATTGAGGTCAGGGCTTCTAGTAGGCCAGTCCAAAACATGCACTTTATTAGCCAGGAACCACGCCTTTGTGCACCTTGAGGTATGCACAGGGGCGTTATCTTGTTGAAATGTATAGTCTCTGTTGGTGATGAGGTGTGCCTCAGGTAACAGATTAAGTGCCAGAACATCTTAATAATCCTGTGATGTCGTATTTGATTTAATAAATGCTATTGGAGTGACTCCACCAGCAGCAAAGCCTGCCCAAACCATAACACTGCCTCCTCCAAACTGACGCTTTGAATAGAACCTCTTTTTTTGACGTAAATTGTGCCAATAGTATTGCAATCCACCTGGCCCATCCAATAGGGTAGTTTTCGATTTTTCAATTTTATTTTTATATGATAGAGTAACATGTGTGAACATCATCGGTGAAAAAATTTTTGCGATACGATAAGTAGTTTTTTTTAAAATAATTTTTAAAGTTCAAGAAAATGTGACGTCACTTGGCAGCGGAAGAAACGTCATCGGTACTTCCGCCGCGCCTCAGCCGACGAAGAGAAGCGAGGGAAACGCTTGGCTACGTTGAAGACGCACTTGAAGACTATTAACTCCTCGTGATTTTGGAAGATTTAAATCGCTCGTCCTCTCGAAAATAGGCAAAAACCATCATTGATGTCACTTGAGGGAGATTGTTGGACTGTCCTTTGACGTATCCTGTCTCCATCATGCATCAAAAGGATTATTAAATATCTAAAAATTAAAAATAACTACGCGCTCAAAATGTCCGTAGCGATAACATGGGTCCGTCGCGGAGAGCTGAGGATTGAGGCCGAGTGACGTAACTCGTGACGTATCAGAAAAGCGCGCTTTTGCGCGTCGGATTTTTAAAAATTCATTAAAAATCAATCGTTGTGTTTTAAAATACGGCAGTGGTGAATTTTGGAGTTTTGAGGGTCAAGTAACAATATTTAATGATCAAAATGGTGATTTTTAATAGGTCACAACTACCCTATTGGAATTTCTTTTCGTCTGAAAACACCACGTTTTGCCATTTGTCTCCAAATGCAACGTATTTTTTTGCAAATTCCAGACAGCACATTTTATGCTTTACTGTCAATGGAGGTTTCCCTTTAATTTTCGAGTACCGAAAATTCGGATGCGCTGCTATAAGTCACTGTACTGTTCTTCTTGAACATGGAAGTTGTAAATCTTCAACAATAGCCGCCGGAGACAGATTTTTATTAGAAACGCAATAAAAAATGCATCTTTTTTGTCTATCAGTCAAAAAACTTGGTCTCCTGGGAGATTGTCTTTGGAAATAATTTTCAGGATTCTTCAAAAAATTATTAATAACAGACTTAGACCTTTTTATTTTATCAGCAATAGCACGAGAACTTAGCCCACATTTCTGATATGCAAGAATCTGCCCTTTCTCTTTTTCGGTTAATGGCTTACCTCTACCCATGTCTAACAACGTTCTCACTGATGAAGCCATGTGCTGGAATGCTTGGTTTATCTTCTGGCTATTCACTACAGCATCGGTCATATGCAAATTTTGCACCCAGAGTGAAATTTTCATAGTGACCCTATAATTTTGTCCAACTTGCATCTTGCTTCAAAACAGAAGTTAGCAACAAATCTCCCACATTATTAAATTTTATTATTTTTTTGGTGGCTGTCGATTGTTATCACAATATTACATATAATAAATACATTAAACAACTTTTTTTTGCAATCTTAGCTCTTTTGGGTAGAATATTGTAGCTGGCCCTATATTTTTGTCTGGGACTGTATATATATATATATATATATATATATATATATATATATATACCGTATTTTCGGGTAGATAAGCCGCGGCTTATACGTGTTTAAAAGCTGAATTTTAACACCTGCGGCTTATACGATGTAAAAGTTTTTTTTGTTTGACTTTTTTGTTTTTTTAAAGTACATATTATGTTTATTTATTACCTAAAACAAAGCAAATTAGAGTCCAACATTGAAAGCCACTACTGTAACGCCCTTGAACAGTTCTATTTTGAAAAGGGTGACAGCATTTCTGCTTATTCAGATGTTATTTTATTTTCCTAGATCCGATAACGAAGGGGAATAAATAAAGAAAAAAAACATCAAAAATAACCAACATACTAATAAACGAATAAAACGAAAAACAAATAAAAAATAAAAAACTAATGAGGAATCCAAAGGAAAAAAAAAATAGTGGTAGCCCCGTTGCTGAGGGAATAGGAAATAAAGCTGCCATAGAAACTAACCAGCGTAGGACAGGGTTACTATAAGTTGCAGTTATCGCCAAAATGTTGCAACGTTTTAATTATTTATGATATTAAAACAATGTTTTCAACTCAATGCTACCAATTCTTTGTCATTGTTTTTGAACGATGTCAATCTGAGTATACTGCAGCATACGTTTTTGCAGATTAAATTTTTAACTGTTTTATGCGGCTTATATGCCGATGCGGCTTATCTGATGAAACACATTGTTTTTCTCCCGAATTTTGCGAAGTGCGGCGTATACGGTGGTGCGGCTTATCTCCCCGAAAATAGGGTATATATTTGTTGCATGCAGTAGTATATATGTCAAAAAAATAATCAAGTACCAAGCCACCGAGAGATTAAAATAGGTACGAAAACACCAAAAAATAAAAAGATACGTCATAAGACTACAAAAAGGCAAACAGTGCAAGTATAAGCTACATGAGACTGAGCTCTTCAGCACTGGAAAGTCTCACGTTATGTGTGTGTGTACATATACACTGCTCGACATTGAAAATGCAACACCAAGAAGGAGTGGTCAGAAATTCATGCAAATTTTTACCGTAGACGCACGTCACAGAGTTATGCAAATGATATGAAATGCGCAGCTCTCCGACGCACGTGAAGTAAGATATAAAAGAATGAAGTTGAAAAGTGGGCTATGTTCATGTTGGTTTTTCTGCCAGACTAATTATCGGAGAAATTTGGTTTTTGTCTCGAAGGATACGTGTGATAGGAGGAAATGCCACGCCGTCCTCAACGAAGACACTTCCAGCATATAGACGACTTTACAAGGGGTATGGTGATCGGACTGAGAAGGGGAGGTTGGTCCATACGTCAAATTGCAGCTGATACCCACATGGATGCAAGCACTGTGCATCGACTGTGTCGGAGATGGTTGGAAAGAGGAAATGTAGCCACATTGAGGGGTGCAGGTGCAGCCAGAGTGATGTCAGACCGCTTGGATCGACGGATTCACCGACAAGCTGTGGCGGACCCGCAAGTCACTTGTACGTCGATTCTGCAGCACGTGCAAGGTACCCTGGATGTTCCTGTGTCGACCAGAACCATTTCCCGTCGACTGGTTGCACGTGGCCTGCAATCACGGCGCCCGCTAAGAAGACTGCCATTGACCTCACAGCACAGACTCCAACGTTTGGAATGGTGCCGGACTAGAGCGACGTGAATGGCAGAATGGCAAACCGTAGTGTTCTCAGATGAATCCTGCTTCTGTTTGTCCAGCGATAGTCATCGCATACGTGTGTGGCGTCGACGTGGAGAAAGATCGAATCCGGCCGTAACTGTGGAACACCCCACAGCGCGACAATGTGGCATAATGGTTTGGGGCACTATTGCATACAATTCCGTATCACCTCTAGTTCGTATTCGGGGCACTATGACGGCCCAAGGATGTGTAGATAATGTACTGCGGCCGGTGGCAATCCCCTACCTTCAGGGTCTGCCAAATACAATTTTTCAACAGGATAACGCCTGGCCTCACAGTGCTCAAATCAGCCAACATGCTCTACGAGGTGTACAGATGCTTTCCTGGCCACCATACTCTCCTGACTTGTCACCAATCGAACATGTGTGAGACGTGATTGGACGCCGTTTGCAGAACCTGCCACTGCCTCGTTCAGAGGACGAACTGTGGCAAATGGTTGAAAGGGAATGGATTACCATCCCTCAGGACACCATCCGCAGGCTTATTGACTCCATGCCTAGACGTGTTTCTTCGTGCATCGCTGTCCGCGGTGGTCCTACTTCTTACTGAGCCGACGCCGTCCTCGCTCTAAATTTTCTTTATTTATTTTGAAATAAATATCACTTATTGTTCCATGCTGTCTCTGTCTTCTTACGAAATTTCATCAATTTCTGACCACTCCTTCTTGGTGTTGCATTTTCAATGTCGAGCAGTGTATATACACACACTTCACACCTAGACAATAAAAACTAAAACTGATTTCTACAGTAAAAGCTCATATATCTGGCATTCAAGTTACCGTAAAATTTGTCAGATTCTTGATTTTTTAATTTAATAAAAATGGCGGTTTGCCAACTTTAAACCTCGTTTTTTCCCTAAATTTCATGAGATAAGTATGGTAGATACTTGCATGTAAGTCGATCATGCGTATGAATACCCCCCCCCCCCTTTTAGGAGGAAAATTGGCACATAATTTCAAGCCATTACTTTTTCAAAAAATCTGAAATTTCTGCAGCGTTTTTTGAAAGTAAACATTTCAAAAAGATAGGAAATATGATGCAGTGGCCATTATCATGTTGAACATCACGCGATTTTCATTTTTTTTTACAGAAAAAGCTCATTTTTATGATCACCATTTTTGTAAAGGGTTCGCTTTGCAGGTACGATTTTTGTTACCTATCGCTTTAATTTTGAAAACTTTGATCTGTAACTATATTGCATTCTTTTTCAAAGAAATGAGCATTAATTCACTACCCTTACTGGAAAATTCAAGAGTACAGCAATTCCCGCGCTTTTCTCTTCATCGGTCTTCTACAGTCATTTAGTCTCTTTTTATAGTTAGACCGAGGGAAATTGCAGCAGAATGTGTGAGTATTTACTTTCGCGTTTTCTTAAAAGAGTTGAACTAAAATCAGGAAAATATGCACGTTTTTGAGTGCTTTTTTCCAAGAATTGTTCAGGAAAATGTTTCAAAGATGCTGCCCCGCGTTTAAGTCGACCCCCTTACTTTCAGCTTCATTTTTTGGCCTAAATTTATCGACCCCCTTTTAAATACCTTCGTTATTTATGCAAGAAACATATGTACTGTTCAAAATTTTCCTTAAAATTCATACTTTTTCGAAAAAAATTTATGAAATTGAAGGGTCAACAAGAATGATCGGTCCTAGTTTTCAAGATTCTGGATAAAACTCTCTATTTTAAAGCATCTTTACATGAGCTAAAGGTGAAAAAATGCACTGGAATTAACTCAAGCTCAACTATCCGGAAAATTTGCGTATCCGGAATTCCATGTTTCCGGAGCGTTGCGGATAGTCAAGCTTCTAATGCACTACATTAATTTCAGCTAGAGTACAAAATAGTAGAGGTTCATGTTTTCTCTAACAGGGTGGGCAACATTATGGTTAAAAAAACCCTGCTACAGTGTGATGCAAAAGCTTAGACCAGTGGTTCTCAACCTTTTTACGGCTAACGCCCCCTTTACCAGTGAATTTTTTTCCAACGCCCCCCTTTATGTTAAATGTTAGAGGGTGTGCAACAAGATGTTTAAAGTTTAAAAGAATTTCCTTCCGGAATTTTACAAAACTGTTAAACAAGATATATTTTTCCTCATTAGTCATTATTAGAATTAAAATGACGAATGCAGAGATAAAAAACAAATCTAGGATTAAAAATATTTTATTTTTAAAAGAATAACAACAATAAAATAAAATAAAATGGAAATGAACAAGCAAAAAAAATTTTTACTCGAAAAATGAAGGAAACAATCAAATACAATAAAAATAAACAAGCAAAGCATTCTTTTTTCTCATTCAAAATATGAAAAGAACATTCAGAAATCAAATATATGCTAGTGAGATATTTGTTCTTGGTGGTTTAAAGCCAGTTTTCTCACTGTCGGTTTAATATTTTTTGTAAGTGGAGGCGCAAGTCTCCTCTTGGGACGATTTGGAGTCGATTTCTCTATTTTGTAACTAGGTCGATGACAACAAAGAATCCTCATTCGACGAGGTAGTAAGAGGGGAAGACGACTTAGAAATTTTTGACGATAGCTCACAGTCCAGGATAAAGGCTACTAATGTCTCCTTGCAGGCAAAATTCTGTAAGATTGTTAACATTCTGGAAACCAGCTTTTCAAGTTTCAGTGGTTGAAAAATCTACCAATTCTTACTGATACTGAACATCTGCTGTCTCAATATTTTCAAAAGGGTTCATGGCCCATTGAGGAACGCTCAAAGACAAAAATATCCTCAAAATGCTCATAGAAGTCTTTGTGCAAAAACGTGATTATCATCGAAGGAGAGTTCACTAAAATTAAACCATGAAAGTAAATTAATGAAGTGAGCAAAAGCCAAATTTAAAATACTACGGTCAAACAAAACAGTCAAACTAAGCGGGCACTCTAAGCATCGCAAATACGATTGCCGGGTAAAAATTTAGGAAAATAACCAAAATAAGGAAAATAGCCAAATTGCACGGATGCCACGGCCCATCGAGACATTTGGGATATCTTTAGAGTAAACTTACTTTCTCATAAGTACTAAGCTAACTTATGAGAAAATGTGAAAGAAAATTAAGTAAGTAAAAAAAATCGATGACGTTTTAATGTTCTGCCTAAAACGCTATTTGTGGGAGACACTAGAATGCAATTGGGAATCTGTTTCGCAGTATTTTGAGTCCCCCCATTAAATTTTGGCAATAGACATTGAAATCTAGTATCCTAAACGGGAAATTGGTTCAGTCTGAAAACTAGTTTAACTTAGCAACAATCAAAACAGGCGACTGAAACTTGAGAACTTAATTTGACCATTTTCACCTGCAAATGCAGGACAGTATGATAATTACTAAACACAATTCGTTATTAAATTTTTTTGCAGATATTAGAAATTACATTGTTATGGTAAAAAAAAATCGATCAACAGTTTGGCTAAAAAATAGCCAAACGATGGTGTCGCTAATGCTTTTGAATTTTTTTAGCTATGTGTGATCAAAATTAGTCAAATTGGCTAATATTAAGTAAAAAAATGCAACCCTGATTGCTACTGTGATTTATTGTAACAGTTCTTCATTTGGTAAAGCTGGACCGCGGAGAGATGGCGGGTGATCTTGAAGTGGAAACGAACCGCTTTATTTTGTAATAGGTAGCATCAGACAAATCACGCAGGAAATAAAAATTTTAATGTACGAGTAAGTAGAAAATTACTTTTGACGCTGATTCTCCCTATTTCAAAATGAAACAGGGTCGTTTCCACTTCAAGGTCTTTCGCCATCTCTCCGTCGCCAAGCTATAACATTCTCTCTCAAGATTGTCGGACGCAAAAGATCACTAAAACCGATCACCTCCGAAAAACTTAAGGAAATAAGTTTAAAGATTCCAGAGAGCATAAGTTGTTTTAGCGTCGGCACAAATAATTCAAGTTGAACTCTTGATTTAATGCAAAATTCAATTTTGATTTTTTAAATTAAAATTAATTCTAATACATTTATTGTCCTCTGACCCCCAAATTTTCCCACCGCTCCCTATCGCCCCCCTACTGCCCAAAACATCTTCACCGCCCCTCAGCATCTTCCCACCGCCCACAGGGGGGCGGTACTGCCCCCGTTGAGAACCACTGGCTTAGACAATGAGAAAATTTATAGCTAGTAATGTAGTATATATTTTTACTCAAGCATTGAATATATATTTCTTTATTTTTTCACAAAAATATTCGGAAATAAATTTAGTAACTCTAATATTAAGATACCACATAATAAATTTCCATAACTTATTTTTTTAAAAATAATACTATAATGGGTTTAAAAAAATATTTAAAAAAACTACTTTTGGAATACTGTTTAGTTTTTCGGTCTCTGAACTCTCGTTTTATTTTACCTCATATTTGTTTCTTTTTCTCCTTTTCTCAGTACTTAGAGTACTACTATACCAGCTGTATTAAATTTGATTTGAATCATATTCATTTGTATTAAATTTGTTTTTACACTGGCGGAAAAAAAAATCCCAACACCAAGAAAGACTTGTGTTAGATAAACGAAATTTGGTAGGCATGTTTATACAACTGAAAGATGACATCGATTGAAATTTCGTGTTCCGCGCATAAGTGTGGCGCAGCTGGCGTCACTCAGAACGTGCAAATAAGGCTTGTTTTAAAAGCGTGTTATGAAGCTCGTGTGTATTATTTTTCTGTGAAATTGGACGAATTGCGTTCATTTTAGCCAGGATTGCCTTTAGGAAGACGAAGAAGCCATTATCAACAGCTCTCCGAGTTTGAACGAGGTCGTACAAATTGGCTACCAGAAGGTGGATTTTCATTTCGCGATATTGCAGAAAGACTTGGGTGGGAATGTTTCCACCATGCATGATTATTGGAAGCTATGGGCAAGGGATGGTACTACCTCAAGAAGATCGAGTTCCGAGCTGCCACGTGGCACGACTGAGAAGGAAGATCGCCGAATCTTGCGTACGGCTGTGGCGCATCGTACTGCATCTGCCGCTGATATTCGAGCTGCAGTTGGTACCGTCGTGACCCAAGGAACGGTAAGAAACTGTTTGCTTCAAGGACAGCTCCGAGCCAGGCAGCCTGTAGCCGGTATTCCATTGACTGCAAACCATTGCCTTTTCCGACGGCAGTGGTGCCACGACAGAGCTCACTGGAGGTCGGAGTGGAGATCTGTTGTAATTTTTGATGAAAACAGATTCTGCATTAGTGCCAGTGGTGGCTGTATATTGGTCAGAAGGTGGCCAGGGGACTGCCTGCATCCAAGCGGTCTACGGCCTAGACACACGGGACTCACACCTGGAGTTATGGTCTCTGGAGCAATTTCCTACGACAGCATCGGCATTCTTGTGGTTATCCCAAACTCACTGACTGAAAATTTGTCGTCAGTCTGTTAATTTGACCAGTAGTACAGCCCTTCATGAGTAGCATTCAAGGTGGCGTTTTCCAACCGGATAATGCTTGCCCTCACATCGCTGCTGTAACGCAATGTGTTCTACAGAGTGCTAACATGTTACCATGACCTGCAAAATCACCAGGTCTGTCTCTAATTGATAACGTATGGGATATCATGGGATGGCACCTCGAGCATCATCCACAGTCAGCAATGACGGTCCTAGTATTGACACAGCAAGTGCAACAAGCATGGAACTCCATACCACAAAGTGACATTCGGCACCTGTATGACAAAATGCATGCACGCTTGCAGGCTTGCCTTCAAAATTCTGGAGGTTACACCTTCTATTAAATTAACATAATTTCACATTTGCACAGCATTTTCTTGAGCTTAAATTAGCCAGTGATCTTGTACATTTAATCAGGGGTGCAGAACATGTCCGATCTGGCGATCCTAGATCGGGGGAAATTTTGGTTGTTTGGGGAAACTTTGCTGATTTAATACAAAGTATTCCGCAAGATTGAAAATGTTTTCCGAAAAATAAAACAGAATCAAAAAGCATACATCCTGAATTCTAATTATTTTTTCTTTTTACAACGATTATCAATTCATTTTTTGCTTTTCCGTTAGAAGCCATTCGCTACTTTTGAACAGGAATCGTTACTGGGGTGCTTATGTAGTCATATTTAATGAGTCAAACAGTAGTAATGTTTCTACGTGTGTATTCTATGCAATAAAATATTGCATACTGTAAGTTTATATTCAATCAATTCTCTGGCAGTTCTCAATTTTCTGGACTCTTTCTCCTCACGTATTAGTATTTCTCTGCTGGTTAATCTGCAGAGTATTCAGTGCAACACTTTTGACTTCTATTTTAATGTGGTATGTCAGTTGTGATGCGAAATTAATTCTTATCTAAGCTTATACATATATTGTTAAAGTTTGGGGAAATTTTCGTACAGATTGGGGGAAATGTTGGAGGGAAAAACATTTTCTGCACCCCTGCATTTAATCAATTAAACATGTTAACTAGACAATTGCATTACCCAAATTTCATTACTCTACGACAATTTTTTCTTGGTGTTGGGATTTTTTTTTCCGCCAGTGTATATCACATTATGAAAGTTTTTATCTTATGCTATTGTGATTTTAAACCAGTTTAAGTACGTATCAAAATAAATTGATTACCAACTAAACTTTCTGAAGTATTTTTTAAAAAATCTGATTTATTTTTTTCCTTTTCAAAAAAATAACGATTTTTTTACCTTTAAAAAAAATAACGATTTTTTTACATCCTCTCGAAAGTACATTTAATAGTCCCTTAAACAAACTATTCAATTGCTGTGATGCTGTCAAACCATTCATTTTACACTATTTCTTTTTACATTTGGGTGTAAAGGTTTTCTAGTATCACAAGTTCAAAATAAGTCTTTTAATGTCTAGTTTGAAGTAAAAGTGTACGCATAGTTGTGTTACCCTTTTTGTTGAATTTTCTTTTTCTGTACAATGCTAGTTAGATCTAACCAGAACTTCTCATCTTTTTACAGAGAGTATGGTGAGAGGTGGTATAATGCTGGCAAATTGTTGAACAAACAGAATGTTTTTGATGATTTCCATGCTGCCGCAGAATATTTAATTGATAACAAATACACTTTATCTCCTAAGTAAGTAGTTAATTTTCTGATTTTGAAGCTTAACTCTGATAAACAAGTCCATTCTAATTGATTTGTTTTATAAGAAATGTAACATGTAGCCTTGAGCATCCAAGAGCAAAACTTTATCCTCATCCCATCTCCGCACAGTGGTCGATTTTGCCAATCTAGCTAGACAAAAATAATTTAATTCATCAAATCTAGATGCAAGTTTATTATGGTCTTTATATCAATAATAAACAGAAAACAACATTAAAAAAAGTGTCAGTGACTAAGATCTGCATCAGAAGCAGTGTCTGAAGGAATGAATTCTATGTTTTAATTATTTTTCCATTACAACTCAGTTTCTTCAGATAAATAGTCCCGTATGTCTTAGCTCATAGAATTATTGTGGCACGTTGTGGTCACAGGTTTACTTTGTAGTCAAGTGAACAGTAATATGTTTGAAGTTCTTTAAATGATTTCAACCGGTGTTAATGTATGGTAGAAATTTGAATTATGTAAAAATGAGGTGTTTGAGTGAAATGTTTTGCAACATTTCTATTCCCTATGAAAGTATTTTCGTATCTGCATGTATTCTCGTATATGCATATAAATGTATGTTACAAGCACAGAAATAAATATACCCCAACTCATGAGTATACTCCTATTAACTCGTACATATTCATGTTTACACGTATATACCCATATTTACTCGTATACTCAAGTAAATGTATGCACATAAGCGCAGAAATGAATATATCCATATACACTTGTGTATGCTTGAATGTGCTTGTAAAAGTACATATATCTTAGTATTAGTTTTAAAAGAATCTAGATTTTTATCACTCTGATTTTTAATTTTAGTCTAATTTTAATCTGATGAAATTTAATCTGATTACATTAGTTTTGATTAAATCAATCTGATTACATTAGTCTGAACTAAATTCGCACTAGATTAATCATTTTCACAAACTAAGTTAGTTTGAACTAACGTTAATCGTCGTCTGCGAATTAAATGTAATCAAATCAAATTAACCTATATAGATTAAATAAAGGTCTGATTACTTTAGTCTCTTGAGAATTTAGTTGATTAATGCCCAACACTGAGCGACACTGCGTTCTGCCACTGAAGTTTCAGGGGGAAGGCTGCAAATTATTGTGGGCTTTGGGCCTGACTATTGGTTTAGCATGGCCCAGCTTAAATGCAAGGCCTTATTGGATTCAGCCCGCACTTAAAATTCTTGGCTAACTGTCAATTTCTGTGGGTTTTGAGCATTTTCCACTCAAGTTCGTAACTTTCCTTGGCAAATCCTCAAATTCAAAATTTTTGTTTTTGAGAATGTGATACTCCACGTTCCGAGGCCCCCTGCTTTTCTGAGGGCCCAGGCTCGTGCCTCATATGCCTATTGGATAATCCGCTACTGCATATTAATCATGCATCTACTTAAGTGCAGTTAATTCCCCTGTCGTCCCAAGATACTGTGAGTTATGAAGGAACAATAACTGCCACAAGCCAACCTGACAATCTAATATTTGATATTAGTAAACTGACTACCTATCAACATGATTCTACAGACTATCCATTTCAGCAGGGCGGTACATTTAGCACAAAGCTGAATGTACCACCCTAACTTGCATGAATCTGTTACATTGCGAGCAACCATGTGCTCAACTAAAAACATGAGATAAGGCAAGTCTGAAACATAAAGCAGAGATCTTCAAATAACTTCAGATCAGAAAGATAATTTACACATGCTGACACACAATTTTAAACACACTACTTGACACTCGTGTTTACTCCATATTGGCTCTTTCATAAACTGCTTAAACTGCTGTGTCAATATCTGTTACTACCACAAGACTTGTCGATTGAAAATGCGCTATCAAAATGCTACCAAGTCGCAAAAACCAAGCTTCAATTAAAAGTTTGAATTAATGAGGTTGAATGTATATAAATATTAATTATTCTTCCTGTGGTAAGGATACCAAGACACAACTTCTCTCTTTGCTTATCAAAAATATCAATTTTTTTTTGCCCACCCTACTCTCCGGTGTATAAGGAAGAATTTTTATGGACCATTTTTCATTAAAGAATTCATTTGCTGCAAAGAAATCTCAATGTAAGATTGTCAGAACAGTTTATTCTCAACAACTATTTTAAAATCATGCATGCATGTATAAAGTGTGAGCATATTTCTTTCTATACCTGCTTTCTCCTGTGGAACTTTTGTTATTTATTTGCTTCTCAATTATAAATTAATAAATTATTTTCATTTCTATGCAGTCATACAACAGTTTATGCAAACTCAATGGGGGATATCAAAATTTTTGGCATTAACCAATTCCCACATAGATTTAGAGCAGTGGTTCACAACGAGGGCGATACTGCCCCCCAGTGGGCTGTGGGAAGATGTTAAGGGGCGGTGAACATATTTTGGGCGGTAAGGGGCGGTGAGTATGTTTTGAAATGTGCTTGTTAGGACATGTTTCGGGTAGGGGTGGCAGGAAATCTTTTGCTTTTATATCGCCAAGGGATAACTTAAACATTTATTTTCTGGGGTTATCTCCCGAACCCTGATATTTCTCCCAGGCCCGTCATTTAGGGGGCAGGGGGGTCAATTACCCCCCCCCCCTGACTTTGAGAAATCAATGTATTTACATATAAGTGGGCGTGGTTTTTGTTTTCCGATGAAATTGCATTGTGTTTGGACCCTTTGCTCCCCTCCCCCTGGAAAAACTTGAAACGACCTCCCTGATTTCTCCTAATGTCATGAAGGATAGCCTAAAATTTGTCAACAGCATTTGAATTTCAAAAACATTTGTTGAGGTCGGTGCTGCCTTCCATAGCGTAACTACTTAAAATAGCCAAAAATGTGTTTTATGGAGGTCCATTTGAAAATTTTTCGATGAAGGGAGAGAAGGGAATCTTGAACTACTCACCTCTTCTCCAATTGTTACCAAACAGAGCCTAAAATTGCATTTTTTCGAGGTCAGTTTCTAAAAATGTCCTAGCAACACTAAAGGTAACTAACAATTGTATTTCTTCAGAGTTCAATGCGAAAAAAAAATTCTGGAGGTCACTCCGGTTCCTTGTCCATTCAGTCAACATCAACAAAAAAAAGTTTAAATTTGCGTTTTTAATACTTCAATTTCAGAGAACGCTGGAAATAGTTCTGACGCCCTGACATTGTTAAACTTAGACTTAAAATAACTTCCATTTTGAAAAATCATTATAAGAGACCTCTTTCTCTCTAGGTCTAGTTACGGTAACCCAAAATTGCCTAAAATTGCATCAATTTTAAATGTTTCACCTGGGGTGGAATTTGAACCTAAGTCTCACAAAACCTAAGATTAAAGAAACTGCATTTGTAAGACTTTGTTCTCAAAACTAATTTCGGGGGATATCCCCAACATCTCAACGCCATCTTTACTTTGATGTCGCCAAAGGTATACTTGTAACTCTTGTTATCTTATGTAACCTTCACAGCAATAAATTACTCAAAAAGAATTTCTTTGAAATTAAGTTATCTTGTAATTTGTAGATTCAACTTATTTCAGTTTTTTTTTAAACTTGATTTATAATCTTTAAGGGGGACTGGCATAAGTCATAGTTTCAAGTCTTTGTTCACTCCTGGGAAAACTAGAAGGCCTGGCTTTGCTACTGCCCTTCCACAAATCTTATATCCGTACATAATAAATAGGGGATGTGTATTGATTGCATAGTTGCAAATATAATAAGAACAACACTGTGCACCATGTTTGGAATCAGACTAGTCAAGGCACTATTTGAGCGTAGTGTATTTTTCAAAATATATTGGTTTTCAAATAAAAATGTTGAAAATTGTGTATTTTTATTTCAAACCGTGTTGTTCTCATTTACCTGAAAAATGTTTTACTCATTTAATAGTCCCATTCGAGGCAGTTGATTATCACTCTGACACAGCTTATCAGAGGAAAAAAAATGCTTGATTAAAAAAAAATCATATAAAGAAAAAAAACATTAAGGTAAGTTTTTCTGCTGCATAGTTAATTTGCAACAATCTATTTGAGCAAAATTATAGAGTTAAACCGGTCCAGAAAATTGCTTTACACCCCCCCACCAACTCCCTTCCCGTTTTCCGCCAGTTCTCATAGGGGGGCGTTGAAATAATTTTCAATCCTAAAGGAGGCAGTAGCTATTAAAAGGTTGAGAACCACTGATTTAGAGTAAACAGACATTTCTTTTTTTTCCCTGTGACATAGAATATATAGGAACAATATTTATACAGAAGTTTACAAACGAACATTTAAACTACTTTTTGGTACAACACTTTTATTAAGTTTTATAAACTAGTATTAACTAAAATTTAGCAGAATGGAAAACTAAATTTTCCAGATGTTTGATGTACTCATCAGATGTTGGATGTACTCAAACTGACTGCCAATTGTAGTGGATACTAGTTTGTATTGATGTGCAGATCTCTCAACCTTCCAAAGAGTGGAAATTTTATGTAAAAGATTTTGTTTCCCCTTTTGTGTTTTCATTTCTTTTTTTTTTTCTCTCATTTGTGTTGTTCTTTCTTTCTTTTTTTTTCGCCTTAAAATTTGTATTTTATCTGAAGCAAGATTTCATTAAAAACATCTTCTTAACCGATTGATATATAACACTAATTTTTTGCCCTATCTGATGAAAAAAGCACTTATTTTGTCTTTATGGGGTTAGACCAGTTAAATTTTCTTGTTTGTTTTCTTGAACTACTCCCACACTGAAACTTAACATAAAATGTAATGAAATTACATATAGGCTTAAATATATTAAGTTTGTTTCTGTAGTCTCCTGAAAGTATAAATTGTATTTATTTTTATTAGTTTTTTTTTAAATCATTAGTATTTGCTGTAAACTTATTTAACATTACTAATTGTTTCTTTTTTTTCAGATTAACCATTAATGGTGGCTCTAATGGTGGTTTACTTGTTGCGGCTTGTTTAATTCAGAAACCACAACTTTATGGCTGTGCTATTGCTCAAGTTGGGTATGCATGCTTCTTACGTGTGTGTTTAATGACTGAAGTGAAAGTTAACTCTCTATATTTTTATATTACCATCTGCTTTTTTCGTGTGTGTAAATACAGCGCTTATTTTGTTGATCAACGTTTTTTTTTTTCGTCTTTTTATAATATTTTTTAAAAAATTTATTACTACAGGGTTCGTACGCTCCTTACAAGCTCCTTATAAACTCCTGCTTTTTAACCAGAGAAAATAAGGGCCCTTAAAACTCCCAAATTTTGCCATTATCTCCTTACAAACTCCTTATTTTTTATTTTGTTTATGCATGTTTTTTTTTTTTTTTCCTGTTAAGTATTTTCTTCTACCACTGATCCCAAAGGGTGAATTGTGTTCGGGTATTATACCTGAATTCCGGTATTTTTCCCGAGTTAAAACAAGAAATCCAGTATTTTTCGCTGTGCTATTATCGTACCACATCCAAATTTTTTTTTTTCCTTCTCCAAATTTTCTACGATTATATCGATAATAATTAATAATATCCATCATCTAGACCTGTTAAAATGACATTCTAAAATTGTTTTGCGTTAATACATTTTTTTTTATTTGCCCTTTTTATACTTTTGATGTCTTCATTTTCAATGATGCAATCTCTTTGCATCCGGTTTGAGAATTAAATTTTCCTAATTTTTATGTTTACTTTGCTTTGCTAAGGGGTAAATAAGTAAAATGTCTTTTTATTTCTACAAAAATTGTAAATAAAAATTTTCAAACGAAATTCTGTGTTCCCTGTAAGAATTAAAAATTAAAATTGAAATCACTTTTAGTTTAAATTTGTCTTCAATTACGTTGATTGCTATTAATAATTTGTTTATCATAGAGATTTAAAATGTAAATTATGAAAATTTTACTTTAATAAATCCTTAAATATGCCATTTTTTTCTTCTCTTTTGTTTGTTTAACGTGTTCATTATGAAAATCGCGATATCTTTGAATCCGCCATTGGAATAGGACTTTTTGCATTTATGATGTTTACTATTCTCTGTCAAGAAGTAAACAACTAAAATTTCATTTTATTTTTTTTTGTTTAAATCATTAAGTTGAAGTTTTAAGCGAAATTCTGTGCTCTCTAAGAATGTCAATCGTCAAAAAGAAATTTTTAAGTTATTTTACCCTCTACTATCTTATCTTTTTTATTATAAAAATAAAAATATTCGCTTATTATTATTTTTATTTTAATAATTATTTAGTTTTGTTATGTGGATTCTAGTTATAATATTATTAATAAGTGTCTTGTTTTTTAGAGTGCTAATTTTCAATCCGTCTGTTTTCAACATTTTTTTAAAAATTTATTTTCAAAATGAACTACTTTTCAATGATTCCCCCCCCCCCCTTCTTCGGTATTTGAATTTTATTTTGAGTCGGCTAACATTCAAGAAGCGGTAAATAAATATTTTTGACTTTAAAAAGTACTTGTGCTTGTTTTAAGACATCAAGGAAGGCTCTGTAGTCTTCACCAGCGCTATAGTTATGAGCATATGAATGAAAAAGACATTTTACAAAATCATTAATGCTCTCATTTTTTGATTTAATGCACTAGAACTAAACATTAGACTTTCTTTCTGCTATTAAACTGTACGAAATTATTTAATATTTGAATAAAATCTTATCCATTTCTTAAGTACTATTTTAGAAATCAAGAAGAAATGTAACATACAATAAAAAACCCAAAATTTCCAAACATTGTCGACACTTGTTTCTTGATCAAAAAAGTGTCTTTTTTTTTTTTCAAATTCAAAAAGAAGCCCATAGCTAATATTTTTTTGATTGAAAAAGGAGTTCGTTGTACTCAAAAACATGTGTTTGAATTTGTAATTGTTTAATATTTTTTTTATTTATTGAAATAGCATTTGACTGATATAAGATATTTATTTTCTGAAATTTGATGCAAAGCATTTTACTGTAATGTGCATTCAATCCAATCACATGCTTTCACCTCCATTATTTTCCTGTTTACATTCACACTTTATTACAGTTTTTTTAAAGCATAAATACGAGGGTTGTCTGAAAAGTTTCCGACCTAACATAGATAAAATATTTTTATCGTCCAAATTGGCTGTTACTTTTTGACAGAGTCTCCTTGTAAGTCCACACACGTCATCAAATAATGATCCCATCCTTTGAACCCATCCAAAAGTAATGGTGAAAATGTATCCTCAAAAAAGCTGTTGACAAAGTTTATGACCTCCTCATTTGAAGAAAACCTTCGTCCTCCAAGTGCTTCTTCCAGCTTAAGGACCAAGAAAGGGTCGCTTGGGGCCAGGTCTGGTGAGTAGGGTGGGTGTTCAACGATTTCGAGCCTTAATTCGTGAATTTTGGCCACTGAAACCAATGCGGTGTGAGCAGGAGCATTTTCTTGATGAAAACGAAATTTTTTCTTTTTCAAATATGGCCGTTTTTCTTCTATTTCCTCCTTTAATTTGTCAAGGAGAGTAGAATAGTATGCTCCCGTTATGGCTTTTCCCATTTTAAGGTAGTCAATGAGTATCACTCCATGGCTATCCCAGAAAACGGTCGGCTTCACTGTCCCTGCAGAAGGAACTGTTTTGGCCTTTTGTGGAGCTGTTCTCACTTTGCAGTCCATTGTTTTGACTGCGTTTTTGTTTCTGGAGTGTACTGATGAATCCAGGTTTCATCCACAGTGATAAGTCGTCAGAAAAACTCTGGTTCATTGTGTCAGAAGTGCGCTGCAAATGTTCATTGGAACACGTTACTGGTCAAATTGAGCAAACGCGGCAGTTAAAGTGCAGCCAGCTTCCGCGTGCTTAATTTCTCATTTAAAATGTGGCATGCGCATTCCTAAGAGATATTCATAGTTTCTTCTATATATCTCACCTTCAATCTGCGTCATCCAGCCCCATTTGATGAGCTTTAGCAATGTGTTCATCAGTGGCAGCAGTTTTGGGTCGACCTGAGCGTTCATGAACACTCAAGCTGGTACGGCCACGTTTAAATTCCGCTACCCAAAATTTTACGGTTGTAGACGATGGTGCAGAGTCCCCATATACAGAGTCCAACTCCTTTTTAATTTGTGCAGGCGTATTTCCTTTTTAAAACAAGTATCGAATCAGAGCTTGATATACGATTTTTTCCATTTTCAAAAAAACTGTTGGAGCAACTCACTGGTGTGGCTGTCACGCACACAATTTGTACTAAAAATAGCCAAAATTACGGTTCCAAGTTTCCAAGAGACTCCTTAATAAGAACATCTCTCTTTGTCTTATAAGTTTTGCCTTTTTCATATCGAGGTCGGAAACTTTTCAGACAGCCCTCGTACAATGAAAACCAATCTTTTGTCGAAAAGGTAACACACAGCAGTTTAGCCGTTTTTTTACCGTTGCATGTGCATATACTTTTCTTATACTTTATTTTTTTAATGCAGGTACAATTAGTACAGTACCTTTTAGAATTTGACATTTTCCTAATGATCTAAATTTATGTCGCTGTTAAAAATAGAATGAAAGTTTTAAATTAACTGTAAAGCTCTGATTTTTTTTCTATTGTATTTTTTTTTTTATTTACTTCAAAAATAGAGTACTGTTGATAAATCAAATTTATGATTGAATTAAAATATCAAAAAGAAGTAACAGTTGAAAATGAATTAGTCAAAAAAATTAGCTTTAAATATCAACAATCCAAAAATCAATTGAGAAAAATCAATCTGCTGGTTCTAATTTATAATTCCAGTTTTAATCTGATGCGACAGTCTTTCAGCTGAGCTGGCGACAACTTTGCGTAAACTACTAAAAAAATCATTTTTACTAAATAAAAATGTGAATGTGTGACAAATGCATATGACACTTTCTCGCAAAATGTACAAGAAGATACAATTTAATTACGCATCAATTAAAATTTTTGAAACCTGAATTAATTTATTTTGACCTTTATCGCCTTCTATGGTGTGAAAACAAATTTCTTCTGTGATTGTGGTCATTAATGGCAGACACTTGTTTTCTCTTGGAATTTTGAACTAAAAGGTACTCCAAGGATGGCGTTTCTAGAGGTCGTCATAATGGGTTTAGGGTTGCTATATTAGTGGCACTACAGATATCACCACCAAGTAGAACAGGGTTATTATAAGTTGCAGTTATTGCCACAATTTAAACGTTTTAAATATCTATGATATTGAAACACTGTTTTCAAATCAGTGTTACTAATTCTTTGTCATTGTTTCTGAACGATGTCAATACCAGTTATAATACAGCGTAGGTTGCTCGTGAATTAAATTTTTAACCAAGTTTTATGCTGCTTATACACGGATGGAGTATATTTGAAGAAACACAATTTTTTTTCTCCTGGACTTAGGGAAGTTCGGCGTACACAGTGGTGCGGCTTACCTCCCCAAAAATATGGTACAAGGATTTAATTTTTACCTTCACAAAAGGGGCCTCTTTGTCTGCCACTTCAATGCATTATATCAAAATATCTTTTCAAACCTTAGAAATGACTACAGAAAGTTAATATTCAATAATCTAGTTTAATTATATTAATATATCAACAATCAATCTCTAAATTAACAAAAAATTAAAGAAAAATAGAAAGACTGTTCCCAACTGGTACTATTTATTTTAACTAAAAATAAATGATCCAAAACATAAAACATAGCTGGTTTGTTGTCTCAATTCCTTAGCTTTTACATCTTAATGTTATATCTCTCAATAAAATATTTATTTTCATTATTTAATGGCATCTTTTACTAAAAATACCCCAAAAGTTTTTTAAATGTCTATAAGCTATATTTTATGTTTACATTTTATTTTAAAAAGAAAATACAATAGACATGAAATGTCATCACTGTCTGTCCTTAACACGCATTTGTCTACTTTGGAGTAACTTTACCATGCTATGAAAGAGTTGTAAAAATTAATACATATGCTTTATGATACAGTATACATTTCTACTTGAATATGCCGTATCCAAAAATTTTTTAATTATTTATATATTTTGAGGCACAAGTCGCTTTGTATGTGTCCCCATGTTTTATATTAACTACTACCCCAAGTACAAAAAAAGGGTAATACAGTCCCATAGGTTGCACAAGTTGGCTAGAAAATAACTTCCAGTGTACAAAGAGCATTCTTGGCGGAAAAATTGAAATTTAAATAAAGTAACACATGTTTTAGGGCTGTCTTGTTTTATCCTAAACAATCCGTGTGTAACTTTATTCAATGTCATTGGTGTTCCCCTACTTATTTTCCAAAAAAAAAATGAATATAACTAAAAGAAGTTGTGTAGCCGAAAGTGTAATAACGCACTTTTATAAAATATTAATACTTAAGTTAAAGAAAGGGTAGAACTTTTTCCCCTGTTGGGACAGAACTATTGTTTTGCATTGCTATCCCCACTTTAGAAGCAGTTCTGGTGACAGGAATGTATAATGGTTCGGAAAGTTTTTAGTGAGCTAAATTTATTTGGAAGTGGTATTTTTTAAATGTTTTGTCAAAATTCAAACAGTAATAAATAAAGAAAAATGTTCAATCTTTTAAAAAATAGTAATTTTGATTGAAGAATATTTACTTTCATGTTCAGTTATCAGCTGTTTTATGAGTAATATCTAAACTTTAAAAATTATTAGAACAAACTTTTAGCTGTAAATTAATAACTTGATATGAAATGAAACATTCCAATCAATATGTTGAGAGTAGTTTAGAATATTTTGTGTTCCAAAATAATTTTTATTCATAGAATAGAAAAAAAGTGAACAGTTAAAAAAAGAATCTCATAAGTTAACTGTATTTTGTTTCTGTAAAATTTTGTCATATTAAGTTTTTTTAAACTTTGCTTTCCTTTTTATTGTAAGTATTATTTAGAATGTTAACTAAATTGAAAAATTCCCGAAAACTAAATTCTGTGTTATATAAATGTGTCACCTAGCCCAAGTTCCTCCCATTTTCTATACCACAGACAATTCAAGTGAAATAAGCAAGATGTATTTTGAAATTTGAATGTGATATGCATTGTATTAAAGAACGTCATGACTTGAAACACAGAAAAAAAAAATCAATTTTTTCCCCGGTTTATCTTAATTGTTGATTTTTTATGTAATTTCTGTCCCCTTGTCAAAAATTGCATTTTTAATCAACAAATATTATTTTTGCTTAAAAATGCTATGTGTGTATTTTTAAAATGCAATTCTACTTAAGAAAATATACAGAACATAAAAGATGCATTAATGTTTTTTGTATTAAAGAGTAAAAAAATGAAAAAAAAATTTAATTTTTCTTCGAAAATTGAGATATAATCTATTTTGTTTCAAGCATTGTTAAAATTTTTATGATATAATATTCTAAATGATAGGTTTTGTTTTCTTT
Source organism: Uloborus plumipes (assembly GCA_038373865.1). NCBI lineage: Eukaryota > Metazoa > Arthropoda > Arachnida > Araneae > Uloboridae > Uloborus > Uloborus plumipes. Next base: position 44,422 of record JAXGGA010000942.1, read on the forward strand.
TTCAATATTAATCAATTGAATACAAATTTGAACACATGTTCATGAGTTTGGGAAGTACTTAAGTTAGGAAACTGTAATTGAACTCTTACATTATTTATTTAAAAGTCGCAAAATTTTTATTTTAATTTTTTTTCCAGTGCTGATCATTGATTTAAATCCTTAACCTTTTGAATCTGGGCTGTTTTTTAAAAATTTTTCTTTCGACCCAGGTAGTACGACAGTTGAACCACAGATTTCTTTTCCATTGAAAAGGGAAGGTATAAACTGTCGTACCAGACGTATGAAACCTTGAAAAAATCCCTGGCTCCAAAGGGTTCGAGTGAAAATCTCAACCCGGTCCTCTAAAAAAAAAGACATACGGTACAGCATGTGTACCGCCCGGCTCCTAAAAGTTAAATGACTTACTTGTCTTTTTATAAAAATTAACAACTATCAATTAGCTATGAGAAATTATTCCTACTTGTTAAAAGTTAACATGTTGAGAAATTACCTAGCTAAAATTGCTTAACGAGCTTCTATGGGTAATTTTAACCCATTAATGCCTAGCGTCCCTTTTTAGGGACGGTCCAAAAAGAGTGAATTTACCAAAACTGAACATTTCAACCAAATAATAGTGTTCAATTATTGCTTTGGTATTGTTTCAATTCATTATTAACAGACTGCAGCACACAACCATTGTAAAGTGTGTTTTGTAACCGTGTAACCAGTATACAAAAAATCTTTGGAAAAAAATGTCAGGCATTAATGGGTTAAATTAAAAGTGGAGGAATTTGAAACTGAAAGGTAAGTTTGCCTGGCAGTATAAAGGTTACACCAAAGAGTTCCAATTTTCATGCTTCTCTATCACATTAGTAGAGCATCATATAAGATGGCCCAGCATTATCAGGGTCGGGGGTCAATTGCTCCCCCCTCCCGGGTTTTGGGAGATTTATGTGTTTAATGTAAATTTTTGTTATTTTTTGGTGTTGCCCCAATGCAAAAGTTGAAATAATGAGTCTGCATATAAAATCCTTTTGAATAGTTATACTTGCTTCCATATTTCAAAAGAAAAAAGGAAATATCCCGCTACACTACGATCTACGTAAAGTTGTAACAACTATAGTAGTTTTGCTGCTTGTAGCTCTCTACTCCCAAACACTGAACTAGGCCATGAAAATCAGGCAGCTTTCTACTATTTTGTCACAATACTTCAGCTAATGCTCTCCTTATTTGCTTCTTAAATCCTTAATACCTATGATAGTGGAAAAGTGCTATAGAGTTTAAATCCTGCAAAATCCAGGAGCATCCCGAGGCAGAGTACATGGGGATCAAGTGCAATATGTCATTTAATTGGAAATAAATTGAGCAGTTTTAGTTAACCATTTTTAAGTAATTAAAATACATGTATTTAATGTGTTTAAGGGAACTGTACTGCTAATACTCATGGACCACATGCAGCTTGTATGCAGCGTTGATGACAACCTTGCTACATTGCCTTTTAAAATCACCTGAAATGTTTTATATATTCAATTACATCTCTTTCTCTGAATTTGCGGATTTACATGGCAAAGACGCCTAATTACTTAAATTACCTAAGAACTTATACTGCTGCTAAATGCAGAAATTAGCAACAAAATAAATGAATAATGGATACTAACCCCAAGAAATTAAACTGTTTACTGACAAAATGCATTATTATGTTAGTAAAATATTATGTAACAATTCATCTTTGAAGTTGAATATAAGTTTTGCAAATAGGTCTGTGATAATTATACTTATTATAATACAATAAATAATTATAAAAGTGTACTAAATTCCTTCAACATTCATTGACAAATAAAAATCCATTCAGTCTGACTTTTTTATTGTGCTTCTCTTTATGTTTATTATTTATATTACATGAAAATAAGTTCTTTAACTCTGAAGAAAAATGGTTGCTTTAAACAAGAGTAAAAATTTCTTAATGCATCTCATATATGAGTTATTTTTTTGGAAATAGTATTGATTTAACTCAACGTTTCCTTTCTATCTCTTTTTAGAGTGCTTGATATGTTAAGGTTTCATAAGTTTACAATTGGACAAGCTTGGACATGTGACTATGGATGCTCTGATGATAAAGAACAATGTTTATATTTACTGAAGTAAGTGATATTACATTTTTCTTTTATAAATATGTTTCCCTGTTCTGATTTTCATGTAAAAATTTATAATAATATGGTAAGTCTGCTTATAATTCACTTCATATAATATCATTTTTTGAGATCTTTCACTTACTCTATTGATTTTTTGAATGAAATAATTTTTGTTTGCAAAAAAACTCCTCCACACTGTTGTGCGTTATATACAAAGAATGAAAAAAAATCTGAATCTTAAGTATGACTTCTGATTGAAACAGATTGCAAGTTCTGTTTTTATTGATAAAGGTAACAGGACCCTCAGTTTTATCTGCTATAATCCTTATTTTAAAAAGAATTCCATTAGTGTAATTCATGCTATCAAATTGAAGTATAATTGCATTTTTCAATTTCATGTGTAATTTTAATTTGCATGGATGGATGGAATGAAAAGCTGTTTTGCTTAAAAGGTTTGTTTCTAATGTTATAGGTACTCACCGCTTCACAATTTGAAACCAGCTGAATATCCTGCGACACTTTTGTTGACTGCAGATCACGATGACAGAGTTGTGCCCTTGCATTCCCTTAAATTCATTGCAGAAATGCAATATCAAATCAGTAAATGCCCTGGAAATGTAAGTATTTTAACTAAAGTTAAAGTTTATAAAAGTTTAAGTTTACTAGTGTATTTGTTCATGTGTGTACTGCAATGTTTTTAAAATTCTGTGTGTGGTTACTTCATGTGTGTGATTGCTTTTGTGTGTGATTACTCACTACACTTGTAGTAAGTGAATTTTGAAGTTAAAAAGAGATTGTTTTATGTATTGGAAAATGGTGTGATCTAATTCATCCCACGGGTAAAATGGAAAGTAAAATCTTACCTTGCGAGGAATAGTGAAAGAGCTGGTTGAATTCCACTTAAATTAGTTTTTATCAAAAACCTGTAATTTTTTTAATTGGCTGAGAGAGTGTAGGGGAGCATATGAAAACTCCTTAGAACCCCATCAAGCAAAGCAATTCTTTGGCAGCTTAGTTATTTAAATGTCAATGTGCCCCAGTGGCGTAACTATGGGTTGTGTTTTGGGGACAAAACCTCCCCCGAAAACTCCTGTGAATATCATAGTGTTACAGACTTCAATGCCACACGCTCCCCTTCCCAGAACCATTAAGGATCGTCTTTTTTAGGAAATAAATGCAAAAAAAAAAAATCCGAGGATAGGCCTCCAAAAACACCGCTATCATCGAAATTCGTCTGAAATTGCGTTTTTGGAGCTTTAATTTCGTAAAAGTCGCTTGGAAGAATTTCTGTATCCTATCATTTTCTTTCACATTATTAAAAATGGCCGACAATCGTGTTTTACTGAATGAGTAAGAGATCGAACATCTTCTCCTGGAACATCACCAAGATAGTCTAAAATGGAGTTTTTAGAGGTACAATTTATGTAAATTTCTGGGGGCGAACCCCAGGTCCCCCCTTCCATTTTTCTGCAATCTTAAGACTACAGCACAATTCTAGTGTCAGAGGTTGTTACTCTTTGAAAGGCTGTCCGGTAAGTACGCATTTTCAAGTGCGTAATATACAAAGTGTGGGAAAAAAAAAGGGTTGCCATTCCCCCCCCCTAATATTAAACCTATTAAACCCCTTTAAACCCCCTTAAACCCCCCCTTTAAACCTATATAACCCCCCCTAAATTTAAAACCTATTTTGAGTATAATTTTTTTAAAAAAATCTCTAATATCAATTGGCAAAATGTAAAAACCTAAAGTTAAAAGCATGATTGACAGCATTCCTTTGCTGTGGTAAGTTAAGAACTTCACATTATTTTGCATCTTGTTTTCATATTTTTTCTGTGATTTGAATAAAAGAAAGTTTCTGCATCGTTCAGATGGTCAGCATTATTGGTAGTTTTTATATTGTTACACTCAAATGCTTTAATTTTTGTACACACTTGATCAAGATTGGCAGAGAGATCTGGTTGATTTCTAAATTTGTATGCCATGTAATAAGCTGAATGTGCTTAGTTTTAATGTTTAAAGCTGTAACGTGCAATGATCCGTTTAAATTTTAAACCTAACTGGTTTTGAAACACATGGTTAAGCTTTCTAAATTTGCTGATTCAGGAATAGTCTTTTTTGCATTTGAGCGATTCCATACCAAATCACCGAAAAAAAAAAAGTTGGTCGCACGACCGACTCGGATTTTTTTTTAATTTGGTACACAGATTGATGGTATAGAGGTATGAAAAAGCCCAAAAGGAAAGTTACCTGCTCCACTTATTTTCTGAGATACATGCCCTCAAAGTTTGTCCGCCACGTCAAAATATTAAAAAAGTAATGTTATTTAATCATTTTTTATAAAAAATCGTACTCATGCAAAATAAAAGTGTTAGATATCTATGGAAACTAGTTACTCCAGGCATTCTGAAAAAAAATACTAGAACGTTCATAATGAAAATTGCCAAGGTACAGGGCTCTTTGAAGTTGTCACCACAAAAACTTGATTTTGCAGATTTTGCTAAAATTCAGGCATTTATTACAAAAAAAGGCAAACAAAACCAAAGGTTTTCTCACTTTCTGGTAGTGTATAGGTCCTCCCTGTAAATTGCTACGCAATAAATTTTTTGGGTTTCTCACTCCTTCTTGGAAATATTTTAGCTTAAAAAAAAGCCATAAGGCAAAAAATGCGTTTTTGGCCATCTTGGCAGCCATTTTTCTCATAAAGGGGGAGCAGTAGAAACTTTAATTTTTTTTTTTAAACAAGCCACTGACATGTTAGCTATTCACAGGAAAAGAGTTTACTTTTGGTTATTTCTCCCATTAAGAGATATCCTGCTGACAGTATATGCATGTTTTTCGCGACGACCATATGCTTTTGTTCCCCCTCTCATGGACTTAAAATTAATTAAACCAAAAAATAATTATATATTTATTATTAGCGGTATTATCTACTCAATATGTCATGAAATTTAATTTATTAAATCATTGAACCATAAATTAGATAATCGATGAAAACAAGAAAAAGTATTTCTCTGATGCCTGAGCATTATGCATTCATAATTATAAAGCACTAAATACTTTCTTGAGAAATTAACATAAATGAGCTCTAAATAGTTATATTATAAGCAATACCCAATCTTGTGATTGGGATACTCCTGTTTTTAATTGAAGAATTTCTTGAATATCACATGAATATCAGGAAAATAAATGAGGTCTTTTCGTTTGATGTAGGATACTTTATGACAAATTTCATTTGATGGGCTACTAACTGAGCATGGTGATAAAGAGCTATTAATTTCAGCATCGAATTCCATTTTACCTTATTAACAGTTAAATATTTATAAAATAATTAAATAAATAATTTAATATAAAGCCATGCTTGAAGAATTAAAATTAGTGCAACTAATTTATTCCCATACTGATCTTTACAAAACTGACATGTGTTGAGCACTGATAAGAACTGATAAGAATAAGTTTACTCACTAAAATACTAGTTCACAGATACTATAAAGCGTACATTCTATTTTCTACAAAATAATACTGCAACAAAGAACAAGGGTATCCACCTGTTTATAGCCATCAATCAGGAACATCCAATCACAAGATTGGGTATTGCCTATGAGATAAATATTCGAAGCTCCTTTATTTTAATTGATTTTTTCAAGAATTCTTTAGTACCTACCCCTTTATACCCTTGTTCTTTGTTGCAGTATTATTTTGTAGAAAATAGAATGTACGCTTTGTAGTATCTGTGAACTAGTATTTTAGTGAGTAAACTTATTCTTGTCAGTTCTTATCAGTGCTCAACACATGTCAGTTTTGTAAAGATCAGTATGGGAATAAATTAGTTGCACTAATTTTAATTCTTCAAGCATGGCTTTATATTAAATTATTTATTTAATTATTTTATAAATATTTAACTGTTAATAAGGAAGAATGGAATTCGATGCTGAAATTAATAGCTCTTTATCACCATGCTCAGTTAGTAGCCCATCAAATGAAATTTGTCATAAAGTATCCTACATCAAACGAAAAGACGTCATTTATTTTCCTGATATTCATGTGATATTCAAGAAATTCTTCAATTAAAAACAGGAGTACCCCAATCACAAGATTGGGTATTGCTTATAATATAACTATTTAGAGCTCATTTATGTTAATTAATTTCTCAAGAAAGTATTTAGTGCTTTATAATTATGAATGCATAATGCTCAGGCATCAGAGAAATACTTTTTCTTGTTTTCATCGATTATCTAATTTATTGTTCAATGATTTAATAAATTAAATTTCATGACATATTGAGTAGATAATACCGCTAATAATAAATATATAATTATTTTTTGGTTTAATTAATTTTAAGTCCATGAGAGGGGGAACAAAAGCATATGGTCGTCGCGAAAAACATGCATATACTGTCAGCAGGATATCTCTTAATGGGAGAAATAACCAAAAGTAAACTCTTTTCCTGTGAATAGCTAACATATCAGTGGCTTGTTTAAAAAAAAAATTAAAGTTTCTACTGCTCCCCCTTTATGAGAAAAATGGCTGCCAAGATGGCCAAAAACGCATTTTTTGCCTTATGGCTTATTTTTAAGCTAAAATATTTCCAAGAAGGAGTGAGAAACCCAAAAAATTTATTGCGTAGCAATTTACAGGGAGGACCTGTACACTACCAGAAAGTGAGAAAACCTTTGGTTTTGTTTGCCTTTTTTTGTAATAAATGCCTGAATTTTAGCAAAATCTGCAAAATCAAGTTTTTGTGGTGACAACTTCAAAGAGCCCTGTACCTTGGCAATTTTCATTATGAACGTTCTAGTATTTTTTTTCAGAATGCCTGGAGTAACTAGTTTAAATAGATATCTAACACTTTTATTTTGCATGAGTACGATTTTTTATAAAAAATGATTAAATAACATCACTTTTTTAGTATTTTGACGTGGCGGACAAATTTTGAGGGCATGTATCTCAGAAAATAAGTGGAGCAGGCAACTTTCCTTTTGGGCTTTTTCATACCTCTATACCATCAATCTGTGTACCAAATTTTAAAAAAATCCGAGTCGGTCGTGGGACCCCCATTCGGTGATTTGGTATGGAATCGCTCATTTATTTCTTTTGATTATGAAGAGACTGAAGATGGAAAGGAAACTAAAGATAAAATGAAACTGTACTGAAAGAGGTTAAAAGCAGAACCAGATAAATTGAAATTAAATCTGGAAGGAACAGAAGATGGAAATTACTAACATTAGAATCAAAAGGGAATCAGTTAGGGCAGCTTCGACCTATGAAATATTCATACTGTGACAACTAGATATTGTTGAGAGACTTACAAAACACAAAAATTCACCATTGCCAAATTTCAAAATATAATGATCGATTATTAATGATTTTTTTTAAAAACCCAAGCACAAAAAAAGCAAGCCTTAAAAACATTAGCAGTGAAGTCAAATAGCTGTAATTTTAGCTTTGCACCCACAAAAATTGTTTTACAGCTACGCCATCGTTTCACTGCGGAGTTTATTCCCTTCTGTCATCAAGTAGTCTAAGTCTATTAATTCACTGTGGAGATTGGATTTGTCAAAAATGCATACCGTGGTAGGCGTGCAGTGTCATATCCTATCACGGGTGTCAGCGATGATTGTTTTAAACTTCTTACAGTGAAAACCATATTCTAATTTTTAACTTGATAAAAAAACGATAAAAGTTTTGTGTTTATTTAAATTTCAGTCACCTTATTCTTGGTATGTATCCCTGCAAATATTTCATATTCACATTTTCACTCATTCATGTTACTATAGAATGAAACAATCTTAACCCAAAAAAACATTATAATTTAGCACTAAAATTTTAAAATAGATTTTCGTCTTTTATTATTTTCATGTGCAATTAATTTCAACTTTATGCAGTACCATAAAATGGGGTGTATAGAAACAGCGGGGTCAATCGGAACAAAACTTCCCAACTGTACAAAGAAATTCTTCATAAATATACTATGGGGTATTTTTCGCCATTAATTTTTTTTTAGAAAGGTAAGATCATAGGCAGTTGGAAAAAATTACTGTTGTCAATCTGGCAATGTTACTAGTTTATAAAGAGGGCTGCACGTGGTGCTAGAAAACATCACGTTTTCATAGACTAAAACTTCATATGCAAGTACAAACCTTCTTATAATTTAAATCTAATAGTGATATGTTTCAATTATGCATGTATCTGAACAACAGAATACCACATTAGAATTTACATATTTTAAAAATTGTGTCATAAAAATGAAGCATTCTGAAAATTGCCATAGAAAAAAAATTTGCGGGGTGTGTGGGAACACTTGGTTCTATTGTTCCAATTCAAAGTTATTTAAAGGAAACTGTTTGAAAAATCAAGATTCTAACCTCAATTTCACTAGTCAAGACAAGAACAAAGATTTATTACTGTTTAACTCTTCTCGTAAGCAACTAGATCTTAGAATGACAAAAAATTGCAGATTTAAAAATATTTTTACTCCAGAAGACTTCTTTTTACCTAAAATACATGGGAGAAAGTCATACAGACTTTATGTAGCAAAATTCCAACACGCAGACAGTGATGAATAAGTGGGAAAATCTTATTAGCCTGGGAGCAACTGGTTTTCCATGCGCTTTTTGTGATACAATTATGACAGTTGGTTTTTCTGAAAGGTTTTAGCACCAGGAATACAAATTCGGATGTTGCCACCCCCAAAAATAGTGCAGGGGGGCGTAAGGGGGGGCAAAGTTTCTTTACTAAAATAATTATATCTTCATTATTTCATGACTTACAAACAGTTTTCAAAGCGTAAAATGCTTAAATACACTTAATAACATTATAATGCATAAAAAGCTAAATTCAACTTGCTGACACGTGTTTCGGAGCTATTAAGAGCTCCTTTTTCAGTGTATGAGATGAGAGCTTATGAATGAAAGTTCATCCGGCTGAAGGTGTTTTTTTCATTGAATAGAGGTGCCTTGTTATCAAGCCCATCATTTGAACAACCAAGGGTTGCCGCCTCTCCCCCCCCCACCTTTAGAAAAAATTACAAATGCACATTTGTGTACGCATGTATCCTTCAACACGTAGTATACATTGAATTTGCACTTTTGCCCGGGACTGTAATCGCCCCCCCCCCCCCCCCGGGGAGGCGGTTGAAAAATTAATGTTTGTATTTATTTATTTATTTATTTTGATCAGGTAGAGTGGTTCGATTGCCCTCGCTAATCTGATAACTTGTTCCTCTTAAATAGCAACTTTTTTTGTCATTTTTCGCCCACCACAATTTTTTGTAGCTTAAAGCACTGCTAAAGGAAGTTTTTACAGCCACAAATGTGCTTTAAATAATATAAGCTAGTGATACTCAATGTGTGTGGTCTGAAATATACCTGAGTTTTTAAGTTAAAAAAATGAAAGACTTTTTGAAATGTATTCACTCAAATAATAATATAATGAAAATTATATTATCATATTATGACATCATTAATGAACCCAAATTTCCCATGGACTGCTTAACATTGTGTTTGTTTTGTTTCTGTTGCTGAGTGTAAAAAGTAATTTTAAACAAACTAAACATTTATTGAAACTAAAATGCTTTATTTCATTACAATCATTCTACATTTTCAGCTGCATTTATGTGCAAACAAAATAGTTTTAAAAAAATGTGAAAGTAGAACTATAATTACAAATAAGAACACACACGCAGTCATTTGACAGTAGCATTTGAAAGAAAATGTAATAGATATATTTAAATCAACCCATGAATTATTTTTTCATATTCTTGATTGTTTTAAAAAGACATTGCTAGGAAAAATTTTAAAACAATAAGTCAAATAATAATAATATATAATATAAATTAAAATCAGTTTCATTATCAGATTCATCTGAACTGCTCTCCTCATACCAGTTAAAACAGTGATTTTCATCATCTACATCCAAATATTCACACATGTCCGTGCATGGAAATCCACTACGTCTGCATTTGCACAGCAATGTAGAACATTTACCTTTTTTGCATGAGCATTTTGTCAGTTCTAGAATAGATTGTGGAGCAGGTTCCATTCTGGTCTTCCGGGGAACAAATCTGCTGTCTTGCATTTCCCAACCATAACCAGCATCTGGCTGTGGAATATTCGGACATGCAATGACATCATTTTTCCATATCATGGCCTGATAATGTGCTCCCATGATGGCATAGTGAAGAGCTGATTGTGTTGGTGGCATCTTCTCTGATTCGGCAATTTTCTTTTGAAATAACACGAACCGAACAGAGCCAACATCTCATTTAGAACAGTTTGGCAGGTAAATTTTGCAAACAAACTGCTCTAATGCACCAAAAATATCTTCAGATTGTGCAGAATTAATTCCTAAATTTGTAAAAGCTTGCAATGTATTTTTATCTGACTGCTGCAAGACTTTCCAACAGGAGAGTTTAGCTTTTCTAGCAAATGCTCCTGTAGTGTCGCATCCAGTAAATGCATGAAAGCCAGGCAAGGCTTTTTACCTTTTGTTCTCCTAAAGCATTATATATTGATTTGAGAGCAATCTGTCTTTTTTTTTACCGCTCCCTACTATGCACGATGTTCTGGAGCATAGCATGGGGTATTGCCGAAGAGCCAATAAGACAACATCTGTATCTGGAGAGTAAATATGAATAGTAGAGGCACCTTAAAGTTGCATCATAAGCGTGTAATATTAATTTTGTGTCAGCTTCTTTGTGTGTGCTTCATAGGTGCTATACTGAGATATGAGTTGCTGCCGCTTTATCTCGCCATGCCACAACAATAGGTAAATTTAGGAATTAATTCTACACCAGCTGAAGATATTTTTATTGCATTAGAACAGTTTGTTTGCAAAATTTACCTGTCAAACTGCTCTAAATCAGATGTTTGCTCTGTTCGGTTCATGTTGCCGAATCAGAGAAGATGCCACCAACACAATCAGCTCTTCACTATGCCATCATGAGAGCACACTATCAGACCATGATATGCCAAAATGATGTCAGTGCATGTCCAAATATTCCACAGCCAGCTGCAGGTTATAGTTGGGAAATGCAAGACAGCAGATTTGTTCCCCAGATGATGGAACCTGCTCCACAGGGGATTCTAGAACTGGTAAAATGCTCATGCAAAAAAAGTAAATGTTCTACACTGCTGTGCAAATGCAGACGTAACGGATTTCCATGCACGGACATGTGTGAATGTTTGGATTAAGATGATGAAAATCACTGTTTTAACTGGTATGAGGAGAGTAATTCAGATGAATCTGATAATGAAACTGATCTTTAATTTGTATTATATAATTATTATTATTTGACTTATTGTTTTAAAATTCTTCCTAGCAATGTCTTTTTGAAATGATCAAGAATATGAAAAAATAATTCATGGGTTGATTTAAATATATCTATTACATTTTCTTTCAAATGCTACTGTCAAATGACTGCGTGTGTGTTGTTATTTGTAATTATAGTTCTACTTTCATGTTTTTATTTAATTATTTTGTTTGCACGTAAATGCAGCTGAAAATGTAGAGTGAGGTGTAATGAAATAAAACATTTTAGTTTCAATAAATGTTTAGTTTGTTTAAAATTACTTTTTACACTCAGCAACAGAAACGAAACAAACACAATGTTAAGCAGTCCATGGGAAATTAGGGCTCATTAATGATGTCATTATATTATTATTTGAGTGCATACACTTTAAAAAGTCTTTCTCTCATTTTTTTAACCCGTAACAGGGGAGGTGCGGTCTCACAGACCACACACGTATTTAAACCATTCACCCTTTATACATTTTGAGTCCAAATGACCTGTTTTTCCCAGTAGCTTCTTGTTTTGAGGCCCTGAACATCACCCTGCCTCATCAACATCCTTTGGCATGTGGATTTGGTAGAAATTTAATAGTTTTCTTCAGTAGCGGTCTGTGAGACCGCACCTCCCCTTCAGCGTTACAATTTTCGGCAGTAATGACGCGTAGTTCTAACGTTAGGTTTGTGGAGATGCGTTTATTAATCTGATTCGCGTTATGCGCGAGAGATGCAAAATACTCTAGATAAAGTTGAGAATTGTTTAGAATCTTTGCAAAAACTTCGTCATGAGTGTTTTAGGGATGATGAGGACTCAATTATAACCGAAAATACGACGCGATATGCTAATAGTTAAGGTGTTGTCAAAAAATTTCAGTAATATGTTATATTCAATTTTCTGGTATTAAAATGCTCTGTAAGTATTAAATAACTAAAATAAAATCATTAATGAATAACTTGATGGTTTTTATTATCCGTAGTAAAATGTTTACCGCAACATATGCTTTTTCTGGAAAAATCTTAGAGCCCTCGCGAAATTTTCTCGGAAAAGGTATGTTTTAATTTAAACTCAAAAAAATATTTTTTTCCTTGCAAATAAAAGTTCGAAGAATATCTCTGAGAAATTGCATGATCGTATCTTTATTACACGATTTTTAAAAAATCGGACAGTAGCGCGGTCTCTGAGACCGCACGTCCCCTGTTACGTCCTACTTTTTCACCTCCCCTGTTACGGGTTAACTTAAAAATTCAGGTATATTTCAGACCACTCACAATGAGTATCACTAGCCTATATTATTTAAAGCACACATGTGGCTGTAAAAACTTCAGTTAGCAGTGCTGTAAGCTACAAGAAATTTCGGTGGGCGAAAAATGAAGAAAAAAATTGCTATTTAAAAGGAACAAGTTATCAGATTAGCGGGAGCAATTGAACCCCTCTCCCTGATCAAAATAAATTAAGTTTTCAACCCCTCTCCCCCCCGGGGGGGGGGGCGATTACAATCCCGGGCAAAAGTGCTAATTCAATATATGCTATGTGTTGAAAGATAAATGCGTACATAAATGTGCATTTGCATTTTGTTTCTAAGGGGGGGAGAGGCGGTAACACCCCCCCCCCATGGTTGTCTAAATGATGGGCTCGATAACAAGGCACCTCTATTCAATGAATAAAACACCTTCAGCCGGATGAATTTTCATTCATTAGCTCTCATCTTATACACTGAAAAAGGAGCTCTTAATAGCTCTGAAACACGTGTCAGCAAGTTGAATTCATCTTTTTATGCATTATAATGTTATTATTAAGTGTATTTAAGCATTTTACGCTTTGAAAACTGTTTGTAAGTCATGAAATAATGAAGATATAATTATTTTAGTAAAGAAACTTTGCCCCCCCCCCCCCCTTACGCACCCCTGCACTTTTTGGGGGTGGCAACATCCAAATTTGTATTCCTGGTGCCAATACCTTTCAGAAAAACCAACTGTCATAATTGTATCACAAAAAGCGCACGGAAATTAAAATTTGACCAGTTGCTCCTCCACTATACAGGACAATCCCCAAAACCCAGTGATTTTAGGAAACTAAAGAAAATCCAGCGTTGATCCCAGAAGATGTTATGAAAACACTTAAGTCAAGACTGCTAGTTTTAAGAACAATAACATATTTGTGGACGACATGAGTGACTTCAATTTATGTTAAATCGTTGTATTTCAATTCAAATGCATTTCTTATAACTAATTTTCATAAGTTCAAAATTATTTTGAATTTTCACAAATCATCACAAACGCTTACTAGTACAAAAAATAAATTTTTATTTGACAATAACTATCTGTTCTTATTCTTCCCCATCAATATTACTCATGTTTATGAGACCTATTACAGGTTATATTGAAAAAAATAATTTTAATATGTGTTCCGATTGACCCCTATCAGCGAGGTGATTCGGAACACCCCTAAATTCCTATATATATAAATAATAACTGTTCGAAATGTTTTGTCTTTGCTTGGAACATCAAAAGCAAAGCAAAACCAAAGTTTTTACCCAAAAACTCAAATTAAAAAAAAAATCTTTTAACTATTTTTACAATTGAAGCTGAAAAATGTTCCGATTCACCCCATTTTACGGTATGCTTTTTTTTACAAGAATGTGAAACAAATGTGTTTTGTGATGATGCTACAGAATAAACTTATTTTCATTTAGGTTAAGCCAGCTTTCATCAAAGTGGATGTTAAAAGTGGACATGGATTTGGAAAGCCTACTTCTAAAATAGTAAGCATGGAAATTAATTTCTAAAAAATTTATCAGATTGAACTTGAGACAGACCTTCAGTGTAACAATAGATTAAACTGCATTAATAGCATTTATAGGGTTGCCACTGGTGACTAAAAAGGCGACTATGGCGACTTTTTTGATCAAAAAATGGCCAAAAACGACTATTTTGTAAAGTTTGGCGACTTTTTTTTTTTTCGAATTTTGTTAAATTCAGGGGAAAATAATAGAACGATTTGAGCGCATCAACCGCATTCTCATACATCACAGAGATTACGTCGTTCATTTTATTTTTCGGCCAATATCGATCCCCCCCCCCTCCCCCCCGATTAGCAGGTGGAGCTACGATAGAGGAATTCAAATGCAGAAGGGGGTGGAAAGGAAAGATGCACCATACTTATCGACCAATAGCGATCCCCCGCGAATAGGTCTCTTCTGAATACATCTGGTTTAAAAAAATTCAAGAAAGTACATTCTTCACTGTAGCTCTAAAATTTTGATATCAAATTCAAATTATTTCAATTTTTACAACACTTAGGGCCGAATTCAAGTGAAACACCATTGCAATCCCTTCGAGGCGATCGCAATAGACCAAAATTGCAATCGCTACTGGAAGTCGAATTATATTAGAATCGCATCTCGTAGCGATTGTAACGTTTCACTTGAATCCAAATTTGGGAATTTGCGATTGCAATGGTGAGTTGCGATCGTCCGTGTTTCACTTGAATTCGGCCCTTAGGAAACTATTTGTTCATAAAGAGGTGAGCACGTGTTTCGCCAAAAGTTGTGTGCCGCGTTTGAGATTTCGATTTGTTTGCATCCTGTTAGTGTTTGGATTAATTTGAAAGGTGGATAATGTTTTAACTTTTGCTATCTAAGAGTAGTTAATTGAACTTTTCATTTCAACAGGTTCTTCATTTTTGTTATCTTCCGTTTTTAAGCTATTAATTTTGTATTTTGGGAAAATATTTAATTTCACATGCACTTATTTCCTTATTTTTAATCAGTATTTTCAAGTGTTAATTTAACTTAGTTCTCCTATTTTTTAGTTTACATTCAAAAATACATATGTTACTTTAAAAAT
Source organism: Uloborus plumipes (assembly GCA_038373865.1). Taxonomy (NCBI): domain Eukaryota; kingdom Metazoa; phylum Arthropoda; class Arachnida; order Araneae; family Uloboridae; genus Uloborus; species Uloborus plumipes. The sequence continues at coordinate 59,661 of JAXGGA010000942.1, forward strand.
TGTAAATAAAGTCTAGCTTTGACTCATTTTAATGTGAAACTTAGTAATAATATCAGCATCAAAATCGAAAATAATGGATGAGACAAAAAAATGCTAAATCCTGATTTAAACTCCAAGGTTTTAATATCAATATTGATCTATTGTGCTTTAATTCAAATTAGGTATTTTTTTTTTATTTTTTTTTTATTTTTTTTTTTTTTTTTGTGTTTTTGAAACTATGCTTTGAAACTTATACATACATGAGCAGAGCACGTGCTAGAATTTGAATTTGTTTAAAATTTCAGTAATGTTTTGAATTATGCCATCTAAGAGTTGTTAATTTTGATTTTCATTTCAATTATTTCTTCATTTTTTTTATCTTCCGTTTTTAAGCTATTAATTTTGTATTTTTGGGAGAATATTTAATATAACTGTGCACTTAGTTCCTTATTTTTTAATCAGTAATTTCAAGGGTATTTAGTTTAGTTGTTCTGTTTTTTAAAGTTTACACTTGAAAAAAAATGTTACATTAAAAATAACAAAATTGTTAATAAAGTTAAGCTTTTGGCTCATTTTAATGAGAAACTTAGTAATAATAACAGCATCAAAATCGAAAATACTTTGAAATGTTAAATCTCAGAAATAAAGTTTTGATTTTGTGCTTAATAGATGTAGTCATATTTTTTTTATGTTGTGTGGTTATATTGCACAATGTGTTATTGAGTTCGAAACTTTTAAAAATTGATTGAAAATGCAACTACATGCATGAAAAAAGCAACTTAATTATTCCTCTGCGGAGACTATTTAGGAGACTATTTTTTGAATTTTAGGCTACTAAAGCAAGTATTTTGAAGCAGAATTTGAGTGGCAACCCTACAGTTATAGTAATTCTGCAGTGAAAACTTCACCTTTTTTTTCCGCTTTAGATCCCTTTTTAGTTTCAAGTTCCTAAAGATCTGCTTTTTCCTAATCTGATCCCTTCTTCCTTTCAAATTTCAGTTTCATTTTGAATTTTCATCATAACTATTTTGCATATGTGTTTTTTTCCAATAAAAAAAATTAATGTCTTGTTCACACCCCTACAGTGATAATTTGCACATTTTTCATCAAATGGAGGCACGACAACAAGAGTTAAAAACAATTAAGTGTCATAAATTCACTCACAGCAATTTCTTGGTCTAAGCAAAAGTAATTTTCATTTAAAAAATATTAATTCTTCAACTGATTCACCAGCTGAAATAAATTTTGTGTAATTATTTATTTTAAGCAAAAGTAATTTAATTTTTAAAAATTTCTGTTGATTAATGGGTTAACATTGATCAATTATAGATAATAATCAGAACATGAGGGGTTTCTTAATACAAATCCGTACTTCCGTCGGATCTATGTCGAATATGGCTCATAATTCCTTTACTGCTCTGAAATTCATATTAGGGGTGTATCCCTAGAGGGAGCAACCCATAAAAGGGCTCCCTTATAGAAATGCAGTTATCGTCGGATGTTTGCCATCTTTGGAACTTTGTTCCTTTTTGATGTTCATAAATTTACCTACATTAAATTTCTACCCCTATAGAGGATTCGATCACCCCCCCCCCCTCCTATGCGGATTTTCTTGATGCTGATCCACTGCTAACGTCGGATCTTTTTGCCAAATTTGGCACAAAAGTCCCTTGATGCTCAAGTATTCTTACAAATGGATTTATGCCCCTTTTGTGAGATCCCCCTCCCCCACCCGGATTTTTCCTCTCACAAATCCACTGTTTACATATTATTTTTAACGCCTATTTCTCTACTTACTTCCTCTGTCCAGGGCCGTTATTTCAAGTTTTTCCGGGGAGGGGGGGCCAAAGGTCCAAACACAATGCAATTTCATCGGAAAACATAAAAAACCACGCCCATTTATATGTAAATACATTGATTTCTTAAAGCCAGGAGGGACAATTGCACCCCCTCCCCTGCCTTCCTAAATGCCACATTACAAAATGATAAGCTTCGCAACACATCTTCATGTTTTTCGCCAAATGGCGAAGATTCAGTTCGGAAGATGACCTCCCCCCCGAAAGTAAACATAGAGGAAGAAAACCGGTAACCTCTCGCGAGTTTTTCTCCCAGTCGGGTGGTCTTATTTTATAGTTACGTTTCGGGACTTTTCATAATGGATTTAGATAAGAATACATGATTTTCTAATGTTTTTCTTTGTTGTAATACGAAAGCTCTTTTTTTTTCATTTCTTTCTTTTTTGTAAATAAATATAGTTTGCCTTTTTAATTCAATATTATGAAATCAATGAGTATAAGAGTAATGCGGGAATAACTTTTTTAAGTAATTTATAATTCATTATTATTAACAATCAGCTATCTCCGCTAAGCGTAAATAAGAAAAAAAAATTGCCATTAAGTAAAGTTAATGTTGTAGAAATTCAATTAGGTAAAATCAGCTTAAATAAATTACAAATTAAAATGTTTCATACATGTGGTTACGAGTCCACAAGGAAACCCTTTATCAATTCATAAAACGGGTCATAGTTTTTGATGGGGGAGTAGTTTTAAGGTTCATATTTATTATTTTTTTTCTTTCCAACTTCCTTCCTAAGAGGATTGTACAAATCTGTTCTCTTCATTATAAAATAACTAGCAGTATCCGAACGGTGATGACCGTGCATTTAAATGGGAAGGAAGTCCACTGAATAAATTTAAATTCACTCCAAACCTCTGAAGTAATATTATTTTAGTTGAAGCGGTATAGTAATTGGCCACTTTAGCGACATCGTATTTGTATGCTTGAATAAAAAATAAATAAAATATTTCTGCAGCATTATAGTTATAATTATAATTTAAAGCGGATCCATACTTTCATTGGAAGACAATCCTGAAAGTAATTTAATAACAGAATAAAGTTATATTAAGAAGTTTAAGTGAATAAATTTTTAACAACAGTCATTCATAACTGACTTTTTTTTGTAACGCTTTTATATTCATGCACAAAATCTGTCTTAAAAGTTGACAGTATTAATGTCTAGCGCCCTCTTTTAGGGCATGTATGACCCGTAAAGTTGCAAGTGTAGGATCTAAATAATCTGAGTAAAATTGTTTAAATAATTTGATTTGTCAGAAATTTATGCACTAAAAGAAAAGCTCCTGTCTATGTGAGTACAAAAGTTAAATGTATTAATGAAAAAAAAAAGAAAAGGGATGAAAGTTTTGCAATTTTTTTGCATATAATTAAGCTAGTAGTATTGTACAGAATATTTATATGTACCTTAAAGTGTTCGAATGTCAGGGTTTTCCACCAAAAATGTAATGCAGAAGGCAGTGTTGGAAAAAAACTGTTTTTTTTTTTTTTTTTTTTTTTGCACATAATTTCAGTCAGCATGGATTTTCTGAAGATTTGTACTTATATTTACTCATGATAATAAAAAATAAATAAACAAAAAGCTGTGAAGAGGAAAAATATTTTCATTTCACACTTTTAGGCACATAATTATTTTAAATTCATTGATGTATAATAATAATAGTTAGTTTAATGCATTACATTATTTTTTAAGCATAGAAAATAAAAAAAAATTATAACAAGCAGGCATATTTGGAAACATTTATTATAGAAAAGGTATATTCCTCATAAAGAGTATTTTTTAAAAAATATTTTAAACAGTAAAAATTAATTAAAGTTTACTCTTTTTTGAAAATCAAAAGAACAAAATACTAAAAATTAAATATCCATTATTAAACATTCCTTTTTTCAGGGAGCTAAATTTCTTTAAAATTTAAAAGTTTTAAACTAAGACATAAAGAAAATAAAACTACCATAAGTAAAAAAATACAAACTCAAAAACAATAAAACTGCTGAACCGAGGCCAGAACCACGGACCTCGTTAATGCAAGACCAGTGCTCTGCTCACTGACCCAATATGCCTCAGATCTTCGACGGCCAAAGTTGCGTTATCTCTTCTGTATTAGCAATTGAATGGAACATAATAATAACCAGATCAGTGCCTGTTTTTGATTGTCTTTTAATGATTGTATTTGTGCTTACTTCTATTTGAAAAATGCAACTTTGATCGCTTTTTTTTAAACTATTTTAGCAATTCTACAAAAATTATTTTGAGTATTAGTACTCACAAAAAAAAGGATTAAAATCAAGACGGATTTGAAGTCTTATTCAAACTTATTTCCCCATATATAATGATACAGTTTCCCACTTGAGCGAATAAAGCCTTCTAGGGTTCACTGATTGTTATCAACATTTAACCCTTTAACTGTCATGAACGAGATAGTCTCGGGCACAGCACTGGTGTTCGAAAATGTCACGCCCGAGTATTACTCCGGGTAATTTTTTTCTTTTTTTTTTTTTTTTGAGTGCATCGTATTGTTGTACCCGAATATATATCGGGAGATGTTTATTTCAGCTTCATCTCTTTGTCAAACCAGACTGTTTTCAAGCCCGTCATTTAGGGGGGGCAGGGGGTCAATTGCCCCCCCCTGACTTTGAGAAATCAATGTATTTACATATAAGTGGGCGTGGTTTTGTATGTTTTTCGATGAAATTGCATTGTGTTTGGACCCTTTGCCCCCCCCCCCCTGGAAACACTTGAAATGACGTCCCTGACTGTTTCTCGGGTTTGTGCTTGGAAAAGTGTTTCCAGTTATACCACACAAGACTGAATTACTGAAAGGAATTCACTTTTATTTACTTAATTTTTTTTTCATTTATTTATTTTTTAGAATTTTTTTTTCTTTTTTTTTCATTTTTAGAAAATAATGCTCCATTAGAAGCGAACTTTACAACTGCCATGTTGAGTGGCAGCCGCCTCAAGCAAATATGCAGTGGCTACAAAACTTTAAATATTTTTCCCATGTGCTTCAAAATATCAATTTTTAACTTCTAAGTATGTTTTATTTTGTACTAAACATTTGATTTTTGCTATAAAAAAATTTAACAATTTGTGCACCCAAATCATCAAAATAACTTGACAGTTAAAGGGTTAAATGTGAAAAGTCCGAGTTCCTTCAAATGTCTGCAATTTAAAGTTCTTTTGCAGTGTATTTATGACAGCACACAGCGTGGCTTTTTTTTCTTCTCAGAACAAGGTGACGTACTGTAGTGTGCATGTTACGAATTACAGCATACAGCATAAAGTGAAATTTTCATCAAATGTGCAGTAAGTCGTTCATATTTGGACCAGTTTTCAAACATGATGACGCGATACAACGCAGCCATGTTGTTTATCTTGCGAGGCTTGGCTACTTTGATTTGGCGAAGTTTGAGCCAGCGCAACTGTATTGAAGCCAAATGTGCTGCGAAGCTTATCATTTTGTAATTTCGCAATGACGGGCTTGCCTCTGTCATAATTTTCACACTTCGCTTCTGGTTACTGGGTTAAATTTAGCGCGGAGAAATGTATGACACTTCTGCTTTCGTCGGCGCAGTGCTCTTGAAGTATTATGAATGTAAATGAGATGTGCCTTCACCTGCCCAGTGGTCAAAGCGCTTGCATTGCTCTGTATTTGGTAAGGTCGCGGTTCGGGTTTCGATCCGGTCGTGTGTAATAAAAATAACTTACGAATATTTGCAGAATTTATTCGCAGCGGGAAAGCATGAACCTGGCAAACATTAAATAAACAAATAATTGAAAGTAATGTTCCTGCCGGATGAATGCTCGTTTTCTTTCTGTTGGAAGTGAATTCTGTCGTAACCTGTCGTCCTTACACAGAAATTGGTTAAACGTTACACTATAGTTACATTATCATGGTGTAACCTTACACCAGATATATTAGTTAAGTTACTCCATAGCAGTTTAGGCAGCACTGCTAATTAACTTAGACTGCAGTGCCTTAATTATGAAGTAAGTTTACTCATTTTTTTTTTACTGTGTAGTAATTATAAACTAAAGTTTTGTTAATAAATTTAAATTAAATTTATTGGGATTGCTTCTGATAGTGACACTATCAGAAGCAATCCCAATTTTTTTCTCCAACCCTAGCTATCTGTTTGCAGTTCTAAGTTCATTTCACAGCTAATTGCTATTATTTTTTCCTTTTTAAGTCAAGAGCAGGGAGAAAACTCCTTACTCTGCATTTCCAGAGAAGTCTATAACAGCAACTTCGCAACAAGCCATTTTGATTTGCATATGATAAACCAAACAAGCAGAACTATTAAAACAAAACAACTACCTTTTTTAAGTTGTTAATTTCTTTAAAAGAAACCATCAAAAAGTGCTACCTTTTATATTAAAGATTAATCGCTTGTCCACGTAGCATATTCAACTTCAGAAAAGGAACAAAAATCATCCGCTTTTACAAGGAAATATGCTGTGCTTATTTTGATTCCATGTTTGCTTTTTGAATGAGTAATTTGTGAAATGTCAGTTTTGTTTGATCAGCATTTTGTGAAGGGTCTGTTTTGCTTGATCGTATTTTTGTGAAGGGTCCGTTTTGCTCGATCGTATTTTTGTGAAGGGTCCGTTTTGCTTGATCGTATTTTTGTAAAGGGTCCATTAAGGGACCCGAATTTCCTCTGGCCAGACCCCTGCACTTAGTTAAAATATTGCTAGATAGGTGCTGCTATAAACTGAAAATATTTTAGGATTTCACTTTGCCCCACATTCCCCTACTTTAATGTCTGTCCAGTGTTTTAGGTAAAATTGCCGCTACCCTTGGAATTGTCATGAAGAAGAAAACCGTTCAGATCACAATTTCTTTTATTTTAAAAGTTTTTCTTAGTTTAGGGTTTTTCTTAGTAGTAGGTTTGAAATGTAATGATAAATGCTTCAAAAATATATTTTTTGGAAAAAAAAAATGTTTGAAGATAAATGTGTGTTTGTGTAACCCATAAAATTCATGCATAATTTATGACTAATAAATACTTTCGAGGTCCTTAATTTTTATGAAAAAGGTTCTTAGAAAGTCCGTATTTTTTGTTTTGAAAAGAAGTGGGAACCCTGTTAATGCATTAATTTCAAGGCTAAACCTAAGCAAGCATGTATTTGGATTTTTTTTAAGTGAGATTTGTTCGAAGTCGAGTTTATTGTTTTGTTGCTTTTAATATGAGAGTTAATTAAAAGTCCTATCAAATTATCCTTTTATTAATCCTGTCAAAACAGTAATGAATGACTTTCTTTTACAACAAGAAAGGTATAGGGCCATTGTACGAAAAAGCCGCCATCTTGTCCTGTATGTGACGTAATCCATTAAAAGGTAGGGATTTTAAAGGGCAATTAATAAAATTTTGTTGGTTACGAAATCACAAACTGGCGCGGGATTTCTTAAGCAAAAAACTTTGTCAGTTATTTTTTTAAATTACTACTTTTTAATGAAATGTATGAGCGTCATGTGCGGGACAGAGTGGCGTATTCTTCGTGGAATGTGTGGCCTTATAACAGTTAAATATGAAAGATGTTTCAAAGGTTTACCTTAAATAAGTTTTAAAACAAAAAACTTTGAAATAAAATATAAAAAATGAATTTTAAATTTAAAGACTATTTTTGTGAGCTTATTCGCACTAAAAAGTATGAAATAAAATAAATATGATTTTCTAGATGACAGCAGTCAAAATTTTCAGTTGATCTAATTATATCTTTATATGCTGATTAAATCTAAGATTGATTCTGAGGTAAACCTATTCCTACATGCCTAAATGTTCATTGTTATCCAGCTCCGTCTACACAGTTAGCAAAACAATACTTTTTATGAACGCTATCTCGAGAAGAGTGGATACTAATCTGCTCATGCTTTTCAACCATTATTATTTTAAAACTATAATACTAACTCGTTACATATAGTGTCAATGTCATGTTATATAACTTAAATCCTTCCTAAATTAAATGGACTATTCAACACAAAAAGAATTTTTTAATTTGAACCAGTAGTTCCTGAGATTAGGGCTAACAAACAACCAAATAAACTAGGAGTAGGAAAGAAAAAAAGCTCATTATTGTGGTATTTCAAACTTATAAAAGCTTAGGATACTGTAGAAAGGGTTAGCAAATGCCACGATTTCATGCTCCTATTTTAGCCCTCCTTGCTCATATTTTTTTTACCTTAGGTGCTCCTAGTTTTTTTAATCTTGAGGTTGGCAGGTATGCCAAGCCTTGTGTCCTTGTTTCTGAAATATAAGGTCTTAAAATCTACCGAAATCTAAGAAAAGCATCAAATTTAGCAAGTAATGGCAGACATCATTCACATGATTTGTAGACAAATGTCCTGCACTTGCATGCGGTAAAATTGTGTGATCAATTTCTCACTAAAACTTTAAATTGTACGCTTTTTTTATTATTTAAGACAGTATATCTCCATGACGGGCAGACAGGAGCAAATAATTTTCACATCAAAACTACATCTCAAGATGCTCTTTCCATTGCTGCATATTTGAACTTTTGTAATCATTACAACTCTTTTTGTGGTTCCTGGTTGTTAAAGTAATAGTGATATTATACTGTTAATTTGTGCAATTGTTTTTATTTATTTTTTATTTTATTTATTTTCTTTTTTTTTTTTCAGATTGAAGAATTGACAGATATGTATTGCTTCATGCATAAAACATTACAGTTGCAATATTATGAATGAGAAGTATTTTTATACATTTGTTAAATTCTGCACAAAAGCCATTTGTAATAAAATTCTACTTTACTGTCTTGCCTGTTTATATGCTATATACACGCACACACATCAATGCATGATTTATTTTCTCAATTCGTTATTTTTTACATCCAAGCACCACATGTTTCAATTTCTTATATATTTAATTACTTAATGACAGATTTTGCAAAAAATACGCGCAAGGAAAATGTATGTTATAGGTGTCACCTGTACTCATCACTCATTTGTCAACTTATAAGCAAATTTACCATATTATGATAGTTATAAAAATTAATACACACAGTATTATGGTGTAGTATAACTCTACTTAAATGTGCCGTAGCAAAAATAGTTAGCTAGAAAATGACTTCCAGTGTACAAAGAACATTGTGTACAAAAAACCCAGTGTACAAAGAAAGTTAGTGCCGTCGTGTAATATTATGACGCGAGGAAATACCCTGGAATTTTTGTAGTATAGCTGCAAGAAGTAAACGAAACTACCTTGATATTAATAGGGCGACTTACTTTAGTCAGGTTTGCTGTGTCATCAACCGCGGCAGTTGCTATCACATATAGCCTTTTGGGTGATCTTGGGAAGACATGCCATCTCGGTGAAGATAAAAAACATCTCATGTGCGACAGCAAAAAGGTGTTTCATGCTAAAGAGCATGTTATGAAGCACTTAAGAGCCAAGGAGAATTCCAATATCGCAAAAAGTAACATTACTGTAATTTTTGTAGAAAGCAGGAAGCACAACACTCTTACCCTAAGTCACGATGAGAACACTGGTAACTTTCGGAAAAGCATCATGAAAGAAAGACCTTAACAGAAGAGCGTAGAGATTGCTACCTCACTCACTATGCACCAGAAGAAAAAGACAACATCAAAGACAAAACTGGCTGAGCAATGTGAAATAGGATTATGTGACTGGTTGAAGGACATAGGTATAGACATTTGTCTTCAACTAATTGGCAGTGATACCTCCAATGAAATGTCTAGCTGGAAAAGAAGCATGCTACCAGTAAACTCTTTTCTGAAGTTGAGTTTCTTGAGACAAAAACAAAGTTTAAGCCAATTCAATTTTTGGAGCCCCTTGTTAATCGACGAAATTGTTGCTGGTCAGTCGATCAGTTCCGTGGAAGTCAGAAGCATTGAAGCTTACTGATGGCGTAACTATTTCCAGCCCTCATTGATACTATTTTGTCAAATGCAAAGGCGTTTTTACTTAAGTCCTCAGCAAAGAAGAGCAATAAGTAAATTTTCCGGAATAGCCCAAAAGGGCCCGTTGACCCCTTATATGAAACTTTGTCTTGTAATGGAGGAGTTTTTCGATGTAATGTAGCATGCCTCCTTTCCTGCCAGACATTTCATTGGAGGTATCACTGCCAATTAGTTGAAGACAAATGTCCATACCTATCTCCTTCAACCATTCACATAATCCTATTTCACATTTGCTCAGCCAGTTTCTCCTTTGTTGTGTTCTTCTAGAGTATAGTGAGTGAGGTAGCGATCTCTACGCTCTTCTGTTACGGTCTTTCTTTGATGATGCTTTTCCGAAAGCTACCTGTGTTCTCATCGTGACTAAGAGTTAGAGTGTTGTGCTTGCTGCTTTCTACAAAAATTGCAGTAAAGTTACTTCTTACTAGATTGGAACTCTCCTTGGCTCTTAAGTGCTTCATAACATGCTCTTTAGCATTAAACATCTTTTTGATATCGCACATGAGATGTTTTTTATCTTCACTGAGATGGCCTGCCTTCACAAGGTCACCCAAAAGGCTATAGGTGATAGCAACTGCCGCGGTTGATGACTCAGCAAACCTGACTAAAGTAACGGCCGCCCTATTAATATCAAGGTAGTTTCGTTTACTTCTTGCAGCTTATACTACAAAAATTCCAAGCTATTTCCTCGCGTCATAATATTACACGACGGCACTAGCTTTCGGGAGAGTCGAACTCTAAGTCCGAAACATTCTTCGATGTTTAAAATTCTTAGTGCCTTTCGCTTTCCAGGTTTTTAGTGGAAATCAATCTATCCTTTAATAAAACAAATAAGAGAATCTCAACCTTCCCTTTGTCAGAAAGCGCAACTGATATAAAAATCTTAGGCAGGATGAGGGACATTTTAGTCAAAACGCGGGTGCTGGTTAAAAGTTATCTTGGGGGGGGGGGGGGGTCACTTCCCTAGTTGCAGGTGGCATTTTCCCCTAAACAGCTGACCGTAACCCGTTTCAGTAGGAAGAATTACCGATAGGGTCATTCCATATGAAATCAACAAGCCTCAAAACTTGACCATCACCAACTTCAAAAAAAATCATAGGGTTGAATACGTCTATAAAGTGATACAAAAAATGATTTTTAAAATTTTTTTCAGCTGTTAGTTTTTTGTGGGGGACCTCCTAAAAAACTCGAAAAATGGCAAAAAGTCGAATTTTGATTCACTTAAAGATTCATTTTTCTCAGCTTTTATTGCAGCTAAAGCCTTTTGTTATGTGTCATTTTAAAGCTCTTTAAACAAGCTTTCATATGATATATGACTTGATAAGGTTTCGTGATGTTATTATTTCAAGGTCACCGAAAGCATTATTTGACTTTGAATATCTCAAAAAGTGCATTTTTAAAAAAGCTGAAAAAAAAATATATATTACTTCCCAATGTAGTGTATATGTGGTAAAAATTTCAGATTGGGACAGCAATGGGATCTGGATGAAAAGGGACATAGACTTTTTACACTATTACCACTTTATTGCAATACCTATGGCTCCTGAAGATATATAATACAGAAATATTGCAAACTGTGAAATGCAAGTTATGAGTGACGGTTGGCATATTGCACTTCTTATTTTGAGAGGTTATAAATCATTCCTGTAGCTTTTCTCCTAGGGTCCACTTTCGAAATAATAGCACTTATAGGCACATTGAAAACATTTTCAAAGTCAGGATAGTAGAAAGAACTTGAGGGTCTATGAGGATGCAACAGCTTGATTTTTACATTTTGATTTTTTTCAGCTGTGTCTAAGAAGCACTATCCAATAATATTCATTATGCCTGCAGGTCAAGAATCCAACCATTTCTGAGCAATCAAGATTGCCCTTGACAGTTGTAGTACGTTCAATGCTTATAGTGCTGGAAAATGAATATGCTATCACTTGCATCTGATTCCTATTTAATGGCATGAAACAACGAAGACTCTGAATGCCTGGTATTGTTCTTAAGGCTGTCATTTTTTCTTTATTTCAAACCCTCTTCTTCCTGTTTATAATCTACAATTGTGCAATATTGAAAATTTATTGATTTGGTATGCTTATTTGCCCAATTAAACAACTGTCGTGGTGTCATGATTTGATTGTCATAAATCATTTTTGCTGACTGGCTCTAGCAAAAGGTGAACTGCTATTGCGCCACGAGTGAGGCAGTCTGAAATTGTAACAAGATTCATAAATTTTCTTATTGTTGAATCTTGAAAATGAACAATATCACCAAACCAAGTTTGATCTATTACTTCTGTGATGGAGCTGCCTCACAGTACAGAAATAGACTGAATTTCCTTAAAATGAGTTATGAATCAGATTTCGAAATTAAAGCAGAGTGGTATTTTTTTTCCACATTCCATGATGTGCCTTATAATTTTGCTTTCGAAAGTGGACCCTATTAGAAACACTACAGGAATGATTTATAACCTCTCAAAATAAGAAGTGGAATATGCCAACCGTCACTTAAAACTAGCATTTCACAGTTTGCAATATTTCTGTATTATATATCTTCAGGAGCCATAGGCATTGCAATAAAGTGGTACTAGTGTAAAAAGTCTATGTCCCTTTTTCATCCAGATCCCATTACTGTCCCATTCTGAAATTTTTACCAAATATACAATATACACTACATTGGGAAGGAATATATATATTTTTTTTCAGATTTTTAAAAAATGCACTTTTTGAGAAATTCAAAGTCAAATAATGCTTTCGGTGACCTTGAAATAATAACATCACGAAACCTTATTATGTCATATATCATATGAAAGCTTGTTTAAAGAGCTTTAAATGACATATAACAAAAGACTTTAGCTGCAATAGAAGCTGAGAAAATTAAATCTTTAAGTGAACCAAAATTCGACTTTTTGCCATTTTTCGAGTTTTTTAGGAGGTCCCCCACAAAAAACTAACAGCTGAAAAAAATTTTAAAAATCATTTTTTTTGTATCACTTTATAGACGTATTCAACCCTATGATTTTTTTGAAATTGGTGATAGTCAAGTTTTGAGGCTTGTTGATTTCACATGGAATGAATGACCCGATAGTTTCTGCTCTTTTTGAAAGCAAAAGGAGACAAAATGTATATTTAACTATATTTTTTGTAAGGAAAGTACGTTCATTAGAGTTAAAATCATGCATTTAAGTTAGCAGAACAATATTTTAAAAAAGTTCCCGCAGTTATATTGCGTATTTAACCTGAAAGTAGTGAACTTTTTGAAAAAAACACCGGAGTTTCATGTAAAATGCGTTTTCCCGGCAGCTAAAAATTTTCTTCAAAAAGTTTTTTTTTGTACCAATCAACTCAAAATGAGTGAATACATAGGAAAGTGCGTGTACCAAGTCGAAAAAAAAAAATTTATTTTTATGACATACCCTAATATACATGAGTGATTCCATACCAACTCACCGAATGGGGGTCGCACGACCGACTCGGATTTTCTTTTAATTTGGCACACATGTTGATCATATAGAGGCATGGAAAAGTCCAAATTTTTAGGTTCCTGTTCCACTTATTTTCTGAGATACATGCCCTCAAAGTTTGTCCGCCACGTCAAAATAAAGGAATGTTATTTAATCATTTTTTATAAAAAATCGTACTCATGCAAAATAAAAGTGTTAGATATGTATGGAAACAAGTTACTCGAGGCATTCAGAAAAAAATTACTAGAATGTTCATAATGAAAATTGTTAAGGTACAGGGCTCTTAGAAGTTGTAATCACAAAAACTCGATTTTGCCGATTTTGCTAAAATTGAGGAATTTATTCCAAAAAAAGGAAGACATAACCAAAGGTTTACTCACTTTCTGGTATTGTAAAGATGTTTACTATAAATGGTTACACAATGCATAACTTGGATTTCTCACTCCTTCTTGGAAATATTTAAGCTTAAAGATAAGCCATAAGGCATAAACATGCGTTTTTGGCCATCTTGGCAGCCATTTTTCTAATAAAGGGGGAGCAGTAGAAACTTTAATTTATTTTTAAACAAGCCACTGATATGTTAGCTATTCACAGGAAAAGAGTTTACTTTTGGTTATTTCTTCCATTAAGAGATATCCTGCTGACAGTATATGCATGTTTTTCGCGACGACCATATGCTTTTGTTCCCCCTTTCATGGACTTAAATTTAATTAAACCAAAAAATAACGATATATTTATTAATAGCTGTATTATCTACCCAATATTTCATGAAATTTAATTTATTAAATCATTGAACGAGAAATTAGATAATTGATGAAAGCAAGAAATAGTATTTCTCTGATGCGTGAGCATTATGCATTCATAATTATAAAGCACTAAATAATTTCTTGAGAAATTAATTAACATAAAGGAGCTCTAAATATTTATATTATAAGCAATACCCAATCTTGTGATTGGGATACTCCTGTTTTTTATTGCAGAATTTCTTAAATATCAGGAAAATAAATGAGGTCTTTTCGTTTGATGTAGGATGTTTTATGACAAATTTCATTTGATGGGCTACTAACTGAGCATGGTGATAAAGAGCTAATTATTTCAGCATCGAATTCCATTTTACCGTATTAACAGTTAAATATTTACAAAATAATTAAATAAATAATTTAATATAAAGCCATGCTTGAAGAATAAAATTAGTGCAACTAATTTATTCCCATACTGCTCTTTACGAAATTGACATGTGTTGAGCACTGATAAGAACTGACAAGAATAAGTTTACTCACTAAAATACTAGTTCACAGATACTATAAAGCATACATTCTATTTTCTACAAAATAATACTGCAACAAAGAACAAGGGTATCCTCCTGTTTATAGCCATCAATCAGGAACATCCCAATCACAAGATTGGGTATTGCTTATGAGATAAATATTCGAAGCTCCTTTATTTAATTTATTTTTCAAGAAATTCTTTAGTACCTACCCCTCTATACCCTTGTTCTTTGTTGCAGTATTATTTTGTAGAAAATAGAATGTATGCTTTATAGTATCTGTGAACTAGTATTTTAGTGAGTAAACTTATTCTTGTCAGTTCTTATCAGTGCTCAACACATGTCAGTTTTGTAAAGATCAGTATGGGAATAAATTAGTTGCACTCATTTTAATTCTTAAAGCATGGCTTTATATTAAATTATTTATTTACCTATTTTGTAAATATTTAACTGTTAATAAGGTAAAATGGAATTCGATGCTGAAATTAATAGCTCTTTATCACCATGCTCAGTTAGTAGCCCATCAAATGAAATTTGTCATAAAGTATCCTACATCAAACGAAAAGACCTCATTTATTTTCCTGATATTCATGTGATATTCAAGAAATTCTTCAATTAAAAACAGGAGTATCCCAATCACAAGATTGGGTATTGCTTATAATATAACTATTTAGAGCTCATTTATGTTAATTAATTTCTCAAGAAAGTATTTAGTGCTTTATAGTTATGAATGCATAATGCTCAGGCATCAGAGAAATACTTTTTCTTGTTTTCATCAATTATCTAATTTATTGTTCAATGATTTAATAAATTAAATTTCATGACATACTGGGTAGATAATACAGCTATTAATAAATATATCGTTATTTTTTGTTTAAATTAATTTTAAATCCATGAAAGGGGGAACAAAAGCATATGGTCGTCGCGAAAAACATGCATATACTGTCAGCAGGATATCTCTTAATGGAAGAAATAACCAAAAGTAAACTCTTTTCCTGTGAATAGCTAACATATCAGTGGCTTGTTTAAAAAAAAAAATTAAAATTTCTACTGCTCCCCTTTATGAGAAAAATGGCTGCCAAGATGGCCAAACGCGCATGTTTTTGCCTTATGACTTATCTTTAAGCTTAAATATTTCCAAGAAGGAGTGAGAAATCCAAGTTATGCATTGTGCAACCATTTATAGTAAACATCTGTACACTACCAGAAAGTAAGTAAACCTTTGGTTATGTCTTCCTTTTTTTTGGAAAAAATTCTTTAATTTTAGCAAAATCGGTAAAATCGAGTTTTTGTGATTACAACTTCAAAGAGCCCTGTACCTTAGCAATTTTCATTATGAACATTCTAGTTTTTTTTTTTTTCTGAATGCCTGAAGTAACTAGTTTCCATAGATATCTAAAACCTTTATTTTGCATGAGTACGATTTTTTATAAAAAATGATTAAATAACATCACTTTTTTAGTATTTTGACGTGGCGGACAAACTTTGAGGGTATGTATCTCAGAAAATAAGTGGAGCAGGAACCTAACAATTTGGACTTTTTCATGCCTCTATATGATCAACATGTGTGCCAAATTAAAAGAAAATCCGAATTGGTCATGCGACCAACCTTTCTTTTTTCTGGTGAGTTGGTATGGAATCACTCACATATAAATACATATCCACATACACTGCTCGACATTGAAAATGCAACACCAAGAAGGAGTGGTCAGAAATTGATGAAATTTGGTAAGAAGACAGAGACAGCATGGAACAATAAGTGATATTTATTTCAAAATAAATAAGCAAAATTTAGAGCGAGGACGGCGTCGGCTCAGTAAGAAGTAGAACCACCGCGGACAGCGATGCACGAAGAAACACGTCTAGGCATATGGAGTCAATAAGCCTGCGGATGGTGTCCTGAGGGATGGCACTCCATTCCCTTTCAACCATTTGCCACAGTTCGTCCTCTGAACGAGGCAGTGACAGGTTCTGCAAACGGCGTCCAATCACGTCCCACACATGTTCGATTGGTGACAAGTCAGGAGAGTATGGTGGCCAGGAAAGCATCTGTACACCTCGTAGAGCATGTTGGCTGATTCGATCACTGTGAGGCCGGGCGTTATCCTGTTGAAAAATTGCATTTGGCTGACCCTGAAGGTAGGGGATTGCCACCGGCCGCAGTACATTATCTACATATCGTTGGGCCTTCATAGTGCCCCGAATACGAACTAGAGGTGATACGGAATTGTATGCAATAGCGCCCCAAACCAATATGCCACGTTGTCGCGCTGTGGGGCGTTCCACAGTTACTGCCGGATTCGATCTTTCTCCACGTCGACGCCACACACGTATGCGATGACTATCTCTGGACAAACAGAAGCGGGATTCATCTGAGAACACTACGGTTTGCCATTCTGCCATCCACGTCGCTCTGGTCCGGCATCATTCCAAACGTTGGAGTCTGTAGTGTGAGGTCAATGGCAGTCTTCTTAGCGGGCGCCATGATTGCAGGCCACGTGCAACCAGTCAACGGGAAATGGTTCTGGTCGACACAGGAACATCCAGGGTATCTTGCACGTGCTGCAGAATCGACGTACAAGTGACTTGCGGGTTCGCCACAGCTTGTCGGTGAATCCGTCGATCCAAGCGGTCTGACGTCACTCTGGCTGCACCTGCACCCCTCAATGTGGCTACATTTCCTCTTTCCAACCATCTTCGACACAGCCGATGCACAGTGCTTGCATCCATGTGGGTATCAGCTGGAATTTGACGTATGGACCAACCTCCCCTTCTCAGTCCGATCACCATACCCCTTGTAAAGTCGTCTATACGCTGGAAGTGTCTTCGTTGAGGACGGCGTGGCATTTCCTCCTATCACACGTATCCTTCGAGACAAAAACCAAATTTCTCCGATAATTAGTCTGGCAGAAAAACCAACATGAACATAGCCCACTTTTCAGTTTCATTCTCTTATATCTTACTTCACGTGCGTGGGAGAGCTGCGCATTTCATATCATTTGCATAACTCAGTGACGTGCGTCTACGGTAAAATTTGCATGAATTTCTGACCACTCCTTGGTGTTGCATTTTCAATGTCGAGCAGTGTATATACACATATGCATATATATACATATGCATATTTATGCACATATATATACACATACATACACATACATATACACACATATATATATATATATATATGCATATTTATGCACATATATATACACATACATACACATACATATACACACATATATATATATATATATATATATATATATATATATATATATATATATATATATATATATATATATATATATATATATATATATATATATATATATATATGTACACATACATATATATATATATATATATATATGTACACATACGTATACAAATATATACATATATATACACACATACATACATATAATGTGTGTGTGTATGTACATATATCTATGTCTATCTATCTCTCTCTCTCTCTCTCTCTTTCTCTCTCTCTCTCTCTCTCTCTCTCTCTCTCTCTCTATATATATATATATATATATATATATATATATATATATATATATATATATATATATATCTATATATATATATATATATATATATCTATATATATATATATATATATATATATATATATATATATATAACAAACAAATAGTAAAAATGAAATAGAAAATGGCACATTAGAAGAAATGAAAGGAGAAAGGTTAAATCCAGAGCTTATCAGCCATGGGGGATTCCTCTTTATAGTTTATATTTAAATTAAAAATTTAAATATAAACTATAAAGAGGATGTTTAAGTTCAAAATGTGCAGTCTACAGATCTTCATTGGGCAAAACAGCACCAATGCGAGTCTGCAAACTGTACACAAGAACAAAACCTAAAACTAAAAGCAGGGCTTTCGCCTCGACCGATTAGGAATGAAATTCCCAAAAATCAGCCACCCACAGTTCGGGAATTTTATTCCTAATCGGTCGAGGCGAAACCCCTGCTTTTAGTTTTAGGTTTTTGTTCTTATGTACATTTTGCAGACTCGCATTGGTGCTGTTTTGCCCAATGAAGATCTGTAGACTGCATATTTTGAACACATCCTCTTTATAGTTTATATAAATTTTTTGGTCTTTCGACCACTCTTGAATCCCCCACGGCTGATGAGCTCTGGATTCAACCTTTCTAATTTCACTTCTCCTAATGTGATATTTTCTATTTCATTTTTACTATTTGTTTGTATTATTATATACTTGGCTTTTTAGTTTAGCTGCTTTTCGCATCTATGGGCTGTTGGTGTGGTCTCTTCGTCTTTCTTCTTACAATTCTGATATATATATATATATATATATATATACATACACTGCTCGACATTGAAAATGCAACACAAAGGAGGAGTGGTCAGAAATTGATGAAATTTGGTAAGAAGACAGAGACAGCTTGGAACAATAAGTGATATTTATTTCAAAATAAATAAGCAAAATTTAGAGCGAGGACGGCGTCGGCTCAGTAAGAAGTAGGACCACAGCGGACAGCGATGCACGAAGAAACACGTCAATAAGACTGCGGCTGGTGTCCTGAGGGATGGCACTCCATTCCCTTTCAACCATTTGCAACAGTTCGTCCTCTGAACGAGGCAGTGACAGGTTCTGCAAACGACGTCCAATCACGTCCCACACATGTTCGATTGGTGACAAGTCAGGAGAGTATGGTGGCCAGGAAAGCATCTGTACACCTCGTAGAGCATGTTGGCTGATTCGAGCACTGTGAGACCGGGCGTTATCCTGTTGAAAAAATGCATTTGGCAGACCCTGAAGGTAGGGGATTGCCACCGGCCGCAGTACATTATCTACATATCGTTGGGCCGTCATAGTGCCCCGAATACGAACTAGAGGTGATACGGAATTGTATGCAATAGCGCCCCAAACCATTATGCCACGTTGTCGCGCTGTAGGGCGTTCCACAGTTACTGCCGGATTCGATCTTTCTCCACGTCAACGCCACACACGTATGCAATGACTATCGCTGGACAAACAGAAGCGGGATTCATCTGAGAACACTACGGTTTGCCATTCTGCCATCCACGTCGCTCTGGTCCGGCACCATTCCAAACGTTGGAGTCTGTGCTCTGAGGTCAATGGCACTCTTCTTAGCGGGCGCCTAGATTGCAGGCCACGTGCAACCAGTTGACGGGAAATGGTTCTGGTCGACACAGGAACATCCAGGGTACCTTGCACGTGCTGCAGAATCGACGTACAAGTGACTTGCGGGTCCGCCACAGCTTGTCGGTGAATCCGTCGATCCAAGCGGTCTGACGTCACTCTGGCTGCACCTGCACCCCTCAATGTGGCTGCATTTCCTCTTTCCAACAATCTCTGACACATGCGATGTACAGTGCTTGCATCCATGTGGGTATCAGCTGCAATTTGACGTATGGACCAACCTCCCCTTTTCAGTCCGATCACCATACCCCTTGTAAAGTCGTCTATATGCTGGAAGTGTCTTCGTTGAGGACGGCGTGGCATTTCCTCCTATCACACGTATCCTTCGAGAAAAAAACCAAATTTCTCCGATAATTAGTCTGGCAGAAAAACCAACATGAACATAGCCCACTTTTCAACTTCATTCTCTTATATCTTACTTCACGTGCATCGGAGAGCTGCGCATTTCATATCATTTGCATAACTCAGTGACGTGCGTCTACGGTAAAATTTGCATAAATTTCTGACCACTCCTTCTTGGTGTTGCATTTTCAATGTCGAGCAGTGTATATATATATATATATATATATATAATACAAACAAATAGTAAAAATGAAATAGAAAAAGGCATATTAGGAGAATTGAAAGGAGAAAGGTTGAATCCAGAGCTTATCAGCCGTGGAGGATTCCAAGAGTGGTCGAAAGACCAAAAAATATAAATATAAACTATAAAGAGGATGTTTAAGTTCAAAATAAACAGTCTACAGATCTTCATTGGGCAAAACAGCACCAATGCGAGTCTGCAAACTGTACATAAGGACAAAAACCTAAAACTAAAAGCAGGGGGTTTCGCCTCGACTGATTAGGAATAAAATTCCCAAAAATCAGCCACACAGTTGTGGGTGGTTTTTGAGATTTGAAGAATTTTTAGAAGATTTTGGAATCGAGGTTTGAAAAAAATACGTCTCGTACTTTTTTTTAACGATGTGTAGGTCTTTACAATTTTTTTTCCCGACTTTACTAATATCTGCTACATTTTTTACGGCATAAGCATTAAAAACTACTGCCACTAAAATACGCTTTTTTAAACTCTCCACCGATGAGCATAAACTTAGCTACGTTCCAAAGAAAAAATACGTAACTTTCTAATGCTATAAGCACCCGCTTGATTGCCCGATGTATTCAATGATTAAAATTACAAGTTCGATTACTTTTAGACCATACTGGGAGGGTAAATTCACCTCTTTATGTGAATTTACTCCTAATTCACATTAGGAGCAAGTTTTCTAAACAACAATTTTCTCCTACCCTCTCTTAGTTTTTTTTTTAATCTCGCTACGGCCCTAAAAATTTTAATCTTACCATTATTCAGCTGTGATTTACACCTATAAATTACAAATTTCAACAAGACCAGCGTTTCTCAACTGTTTTTGACCCATAGACCGACAAGAGCTATTGGAAACAATTTACGGACCAGCGAGGTCCCCCCCCCCAAATGTTTTTGTGCATTTTTTCTTCTTCTACAAGCAACAACTGTACAATGCATATACAGTCTCTTTTTAACCTGCAATTGTTTGTATAAATATAATAACCGTTGTGAAAATAAAGGTCTTGCAGGTTAAACTGCAACACGCTGTGCACACAAACACACACACGTAAAAAGCAATGAGTAACCGCCTCTAAGCAAGGGCTAAGGCAGGAACATGCACATTGCACATACTCTCCTATTCCATGCCGATGAGTGCATAATAAGCACGAAACTGCAGTTCATGGATGGGAATAACCGAGTTGGCGGTGTATTGCACACACACACGTATGTTTGTGCATATTTTCAGACCAGGGGGAGCACATTCCTCTCCCCTAATTGCCGCCTCTTGCTCTGCTGAACCAAATTGACGAGTTACCATACTGCCGTGAAATCGAATCACCCCCGTGATGGACTAGTGAGGGCATTGCTGTTAAACCAGAACCAAAACAATGCTACGACACGGGTCCGTGGAGGGAAAACGTCTCGAGTAACCATTCAATCTGGGTTCGGATTTACTTCGGATTCCCTGCTGGAAGCGAATCTGACATTTCATTTGGAGCAAGAACCCCTCTTATCTCTCATCTGATCTCCCCGACTGATCTCTCAGATTTCATCCTCGACCCTGCCAGCAATCTGGCGACACGCGAAAATTTGGATGCCGTGAAAGATTATAGGGAAATTAATGTGACAACACAATGTTGGTGGATTTGTTATATCAAATTATTTATCTAGTTTTTTTTTTTTTTTTTTTTGGCACGCAGGTCCTGCTTGTTCAAACTACGTCCGTTGCGTTTATGCTAACTACCCGAGATGAGGTCTGGATAAAACGGGGTCAGACTTTCTTTGAAGTGGGAAATTGAAGGGGGATTCATCTGTCTGTCTGTAGAGGTAGTCGGTGCTCTTTGGACCACGGTGCACGTTAGACCAGTCCCGTTAAATTAAATTACTAGTGAATATTATTTTATTTTTTTACGCTGAAAATATTTTATTCATAAGCCACTGATTACTGTTAAAAAACGGGAGTTTTGTTGTGAAAAGGAAATATATTGGGTCATTTAAAAAGTCTCCGCGCTTTTTTCGTAAGTTTTTGAGTAAGAATTTTTTTGTTTGAAAATTAATTTTAAACTCAGTGCATATGCTCATTATTATTTATGACCTTTGGTTATTCCCTCGGTAGCTGCATAATTTCATTGGTGTAAAACTTCTGAGGTTTATCGGCGAAAAACTTAGCCAAGTGATTTTCAGCGACTGTTCAGTTAGCCAATTTTTTGCCATCAAAAGAATTTTTCAGAGACTGAAACTAATGATAATCAAAATTAGCAAGGTCCGGCCTATACGTTAGATGCACCAAAAGTTCATAACCAAGTTTTTTTATTTATTCTAAGTCATCAAAGATGAGTGTGGCTTAGCATTATCATTGTGGAACACAACTCCTTTTCTGTTGGCCAATTCTGGTCGCATTTTCTTGATTGCTTCATTGAAACAGTTGAGTTATGCACAATAGAGGACAGAATTTACTGTTGCGCCAGGTTGTATCAGTTCATTATGAGCAATGCCCTTCCATTTCTACGAAACACTTTTTTTTTTTACCGTCAATCCTGGATTTGAAGTCGTTTGTGGCGGGTCACAGCCCTTTACCGAGATCACATGCATTTCATTGTCTCGTATCTAATCCATTTTTCATCTCCTGTAATAATTTGCTTCAAAAAGAATCGATTTCGGATCTCCTTAGAAGCATTTTACTGATGGTAGCTCTGTCGATCATTTTTTTTTTTTCGGCAATTCTTGTGTCACCCAAACATGGAGCTTCTTTGAGCAACCTGTTCTCTTCAGAGGATCCCAAACTGTTATGTGGTTGGTGGTTGATGTTAAGTGTCTCCTCCATCTTTTAAGAGCTTACGCTTTGGTCCCTCTAAACCAGTTGAAAAACTTCATTGACTTTTTCACATAGGCGGACTTACGGGGGTGCCAGGGGGTGCGCCGCCCCCCCAACATTTTGACCGGACTTAACGAAAAAAATAAATTAAAAATTTTTCATCAAACAGCCAGTTTGAATTTTTTTTTCTCTTACTGAAATAAATAAATAAAAATGCGTAACTGGATAGAAAATTCTAGCTGAACGATTATTACAAAAATTAATACAGTATACTCTCGATTATCCGAGGGGTTTTAGGGGGAAAATCCTCAGTTAACTTGATTATTGTAGATTAAAAAATTTTCTTTAAAAACACGTTTCTGAGGTCTATTTTCCCCTGAATTCTTTACTCTTTCCCACGACAAGTGTTCCTTCCGAGAGCCGTTAGCTATAATCAACTCCTCTTTAGCACGCGCCTTGAGGGAAACAGCCGAAAGCATTCACCTGGCGTCGTTAAACACGTGCTTGTATTTTTCTGAGGACTCCTAGTTTATTCCCACAGCTCTAACCAAGGGCGTATTTAGGGGGGCGAGGCCCCCCCCCCCCCGAAATCGAGAAATTTTTTTTTCAAAAATAGGTGTTCGGTTCATGTTTGCTCAAAAAAAAAAAAAAAAAAAAAAATCCTTAAGGAAAAAAGCTCACTCTCAATAAACATTGTTTTCAAATGTGTATGTATAAGGGAGGGCCCCAGAGGGTCTTTTCCTCTTATACCCCTCCCCACCCGAAAAAAATAGTTTTTTTTTTTTTAAATAAAGGTAATTGTTATTATTCGGTTTAAGTTTACTCTTAAATGTTTTTCCTTCTTTTAGCTTGAAATACATAAATAAATAAATAATTATTGCTAATAATAATTCGTTAGATATCACCAGGCAGTGGTGCAACCCAAGAGGTTCAGGGAGCCCTTGCGCTTTTCTCAAGAGAAAAAAGAACGTGTCTTGGGAAAATGAAGATATTTCAATTAGAAAACGCATATAGAAAATCCTAATCATTTAGAATAGAAATCTTCAAATGAAAAATATTCAACACATGTAGATTATTAGTCAGCAGATTACGTTTCTCTCTTTCTTCTCATTCCCCTTTTTTTCTAGTCAGTCAAGGAAAAAGTCTTTAAAAGCATGCTACACTCCATAAATTTAAAATAAAGTGTAATCATTCCTCCCAGGCAAGAAATTTAAAATAAAGTGTAAGTATTCCTCCCGCAAGAAATTTCAAATAAAGTGCAATCATTTTCGGTTTTAGTTTTTTCACAAATAATTTCCAAGCTTTCAGCTGAAAAAAGGAAAAAAAAAATCGAAAAGAGGTAGAAGTCCAAGCCGGCCGAGCTAGAAGGGGCGCGTAATTTTCAATCTCTTTACTAGGGGTGAAATTAAAGAATAGAGTGCCTCTCAGTGGTGGGTTTAGGGTAGGAAGTCGAGGCCCGTGTATCCGCCAAGCACGAATTCAAAGAAGGCTCATGACCCCCCTTAAAGAGTTCAAAGAGATCTTAAAAATTTCGCTTTTACAACGTGTAATTTAATTGCAGTTTCAAGACTTCAATATCCAAAAATTTTCGGAAGAGAGTTCTTTTCCCGCTTCTTCTTCAATACCTTGGTCAAACATTACCTCAAATGGCATTTTAGAGATTTAAAATTCAAACAGTTAACGGTAGTTGATATCCCCCTTACTTCTCTATAGTCTGTAGCTCTAAAATGTGTTTTTAGAAAAGAGAGAGCTTCCGAATTACAGTCTCTATGCCCAAAAATTTCCTGAAGAGTCCCCAAATCCTTTTATTATCCTAAATGTTGTCAGACAAAGCCTAAAAGCAGCTGCTCCTATATCAAGAAACAAGAATCATGGCGTAAGAGGCGCTATTGAATTATTTTTAAGGGGCGTTTTTAAAAGTTTTTGTTGTCTTCTTCTTTTACGTGTGGCTCTCGTTTTTAGAGGGATCTTCGTGGAATTCTTGGATGATAAGTTTTTGCTCTTGGGGGTAATAGGCACATCTGCTAAAAGTAAAATTTCAAACCTCCAGTTTCAAAAAATAGAGCTTAAAATTGCATTCTTGAAGCTTTAATGCCGCAAAATTTCGGGGCGCAGCGCCCGAATCCTGCTTCTTATCTTGACGGCATTAAAGATAACCTGAATAAAATTTTTTTTAAACATATTAATTTCGAAACATTTCGGGAGAGAGTCCTTGCTAACGTTACTACCAAAGATGGTCTAAAGTAAAGATGGCTTAAGGTTTCAATTTTGAAAATTTTCGGAGGCAGATCCCTAAACACTTTTTGTGTCTTATTATCTCCAAAGAGAACGCGAAATTGCGCATCTATTTATCGAAAATCTTTCAGGGGAGGGTCTTTGAACTTTTACTTCCCAAAGATAACTTAAACTTCAGTTCAAAAAAAAAAACTTTTCTTTTTTTTTACTCTATCATGAAGAAATATATCCTGGAGTTGTGCTTCAATGTCAAAATATTTCAGGAGAGATGCCTCGAGTCTTCTCAATTCCTTTAACGTCACTAAAGATAGCCTGAAATTGCGTGTTTAGAATCAAGTTTCAGTAAGTTTCCCAGAGGAATTTCACCAATTACTTCCGGATTCGATGAAAGTGAGTCTCAGCTTGTTACTATCACTATTGAACTACTTTTGAAGTTCTTAAAAGTTCTTTTTGATGTATTTATTTTTATTGCAATAACTTCACTCTATTATTTTACTAGTAATGTTTAAAGAATTATGTTTGTATTTTGAGCTTTGTAATAGTTTTTGTTCCTTAAATTCATTTTAGACAAGAGTCATGTTAATAAATTCCTATTTTCGTACCTTTTTTCGAGCAAATGTTGCTACAATAATATCAACATCATATTAAAAATAACAGTATTTTCATACATTAAAAAAAAAGGAAATAATAATGGCAAATTAATCATTACATAAGTCAAATAATTATATATTATTCAGTGGCCGTATTATAGAAAAATCGTATTCACTGCAAGTTGGGTATTCATTGGTACATTGTTAGTTTCTTTTACTTTGAAAGAACCATAATGATGATTAAACTCCAAAAAAAAAAATAAATAAATATTTTATGAAAGAATGCCCCGGAGCCTTGTTTGACCTGTTGAATACCCCCTACCCCCCATAGGTCAAACCCCCAGGCCCCGGCCAGTAACCCCCCCCCACCGAGCCCCGGTATTCTGCACCCCCAGAATGAACAGCCTAAGTCCGCCTATGCTTTTTCAGTGAATAGCCGACTAGAGAGAAGTGCATCTTTGACATCGAAATTTCCGGAACAGAATAGAGTATACCTCTTTTGATTACGGCGTTCACTCATTGCATCCTTACATAACATTTAAAAAAAAACAACGGCCGTTCTTGTGGGGTTCTTATCTTTTTTGCAGGGAAAAAGCATTACCTATCGTATTTTTCAGTTATTTCAGTCATTTTTAAAGCGCTATAACTTTTTACTTGATTGGCGAAATCTTGAACGTGGTCACAAAAAGGTAGCGTGAAATGCCACCTTTCAACTCATACTCATATAACGCAATTGGATTAGTGTTGCTCGAAATATATACGTAAAACCATCTGGTTAGAAAAAAGCGCGAGAACTTTTTAAATGACCCAATATATCCGATTGTGCTCGTTCACCTTGAACGAGGGGTTAACAAAACGATTTTTATTTCAATTTGGTTTGATTTGTTTGAATTAACCTAACGTTTTCACTAATATAAGGGCAATTCCACGATAAGGTCAATCAGATGATCAACTTTTCAAAATTAATATTTTTAAACAAACAAGTTATCATTTTAAAGGTGAAGAGTTGTATACTTTGAGATATTCGTCGGAAATTTGTTAACTTTAGTTTTAAATAAATTACAAGTTGTTAAACTAAGGACAAGATCTTGAGCATTTTCAAAACATATTTGGAGACTCTTTAAAGAAGCTGTATTTTCCCAAAAATGCAAACTAATATTATGAATTAGGATCAATAATCATATTAACCTCTTAACCGGGGAATTAGCTATTGCTCAACTCGTTTCACAATGGGGACTTTTTTTTTCGCAGCGATAAGTAATATCACACCTCAAATAATAAATCACACCTCAGTATGTAAGTAATACACCTCAATAATAAAAATATATAAAACTCTGAAATTCACAATAAGAATATTCAAATCAGAAAGTTATTACTAACATGAAAGATACTGAAATGCAGACTAAAATGAATCCAAATTGTGGCAGCTATAAGTATAGATCATGCAGCGCCAGTTTTCCCGTTCATAGCGCTCTAGTTACAGATTACAAGAACATGAAAATTCATGACGCAACGACAATATGATGGCATATATATAACCACTCTAAGATTTAATAGATAAGAACAACGTAGAACGTGATGCGTTCAATATATTGCGATTAATTTCCATGACGAAAAATTTCGTCATGCCCATTGCTGTAGGCTTTTATGTATGACGAAAAATTTCGTCATGCCCATTGCTGTAGGCTTTTATGTATGACGAAATATTTCGTCATGCCCATTGCTGTAGGCTTTTATGGGCGATTCTCTGTAAACTCGTCATTTTTCATACGAAATCTGTCCGGGCACGGTTTTTTGAAATGTTCGTATAATTATAATACTATTGCTCAGAAAATGAATCTATTACTTTGGTTTCAAAGAGGGCCAATTGAAGTTTGAGTTTTTCTGATAACTCATAATAGGGGATAAGTCCCCGCCTATTATAACTAGGCAGGGGATTGTGCCAGGTGACTGTGTTTTTGCTCTTATTTGTAATATCTGCAAAACTATTGGAACATAATTACGAGACTACCTATCAATTCAGGTACAAATCGTGGACATAATAACTAATATGTTTTGTAATTAAATGAATTGACATTGATAAAATCACTTCCCAGAGGATTGTTTTCGCAACGACCCTGATGCATACTTTCATCACAAATGTGGCTCTCAAACTAAGCAAAGTAGCGTTTCATCACCGTTCTCGACGATTTCGGCAAGTTCACACTGATTACTTTAAACTTCATGCCAAAAAGAATTTGCTAAAGTTATAGATTTTTCGTATTACAGCTTTGAATTTGTTGCAGGGGACTGTTTGAAAAAACTCCGGACAGAATTTACATGACAATTTTAAGTTTTAGAAATACGTAATTATACCTTATTTCATGAGAAAAATATAGTTTCATTATTCTATTTTTAGATATTAACTGCCAAATTTGTGTAGTGTTATTAGGTTTTTTGAAATACTATCTTTAACAGATAGATTATGGGATTGGGGCAGCCAGGGGACTGTGTTTTCGGCGCTTAGATAATTTCTAGAAAAAAAAATGAAATTGTTATCACTCTAAATACAATTGGGCCACAAAGTATTAATGCTTTACTTGTATTAAGAGCGATAATTACTTTATTACACTTTCTTATTTTTAAAATACTCAGTCCGGACATCCAATTACCAGTTTACAGAGAATCGCCCTTATGTATGACGAAATATTTCGTCATACCCAGTTAACAGGTTAATATACAAAACACAGCAGCTAACGTCAGTAGCATAGCTATGGGGTCTAGCGCCTATGGCAAACTTAAGAAACTGCGCCCCCCTCCTAGAATCGGCCTGATGGGAGGTCATTGTAACCTCCCAAAATTTCCTTGCTCAAAAAATTTTGATTTATTTATTCGGAAACTTTGCAGCCAATAACAATCTTGAGGCAAGATTGTTGCAAGATTGCCTTCTTGACACGTCAATCCTTATGCAATCTAGAAGTAAGAAGTTTTGCTTACTGGGCAATAAAAGAGAGGCTCAATCACATATTGTATGGGTGATTCTATGGTCAATGAGTTTTTTGTGTCAGCAAAGAAAAAATAATCTGTTTAATTTCACACTGATTATATAACTAGTGACCGCTATTTTTATGATTGTAGTGGTAAGGGCCAGACGAATTTCCAAGTTTTAGGGATTTTATTGATACCAGTGGAAAATGCCTTGCCAGGGGAGTGACACTATTAGCAGAATTCTGATTTGATTAACTATTATTTTCCTTATTTTTCGGTGTAGAATCAGAGTGTGAAATCATTTCTATAAGACCTGCGTCCAAAAGTAAGTCAAACAGAGAGTTACTTCGTAAAACTATTTGGTCAAAGCAGGCGCAGATCCAGGGGGGGGGGGTATCATGAGGGCCATGACTCCTCTCTTAAACGACCAAATACAGCCTAAAACTGCATGTTTAGGACATATGATGAAAAAATTACTAAATAAAACACTGTTAAAACAAGGTGTTTGGAATTGAGACAAAATGTCTTATTCTCAAGAACATCATAGTATCGAAATGGCTCCAATACAATTTGTCTTGAAAGTAAAAAAGAGTGTCTTATTTTTGAAACAAACAGCGTTCTCAAACCTAATACCATTGTTTTTAGTTTTGAGACGGCCTGCTTTATTTCCGAGTATATGGGTGTTTCAGAAATAAGAACATGGCGTCTCGTGCATAAGATGGTCCTCTGCTCAAAAATGACACAGGATGTGTTTATTTTTGAGAGACCCCTGTACTCAAAATTGGTGCAGTATGTTCTCAATTTTAAAACCTTCTTTTTTATTGATTTTTGATGTCATCATTACGATCAAAATAACTTTAATTCAAACACTGTACTTATAAAATTTAATAAATGTTTATTTTGTTTGTTGATGGAGAAAGCATGAAAAAGAAAAATCAACAGCGAAATACGTGCAGTAAACTAATTATTATTATTACTATCATTTTTTTGTTCTTTTGAGGTTCCTTAATTCGCCAAAAATACATTGATTCGGTTAATTGAATCAGACGCTTCAATGTATCAAAACTATTTATAATAGGGAGGATCCGAGAGGGAAAAAATGGCAGGCACCCCTCGTTTCGAAATTTAATTTATAGGTGTTAATTAGGCTATTTTTAATGCATAAATTAAAAGAATAATGTTTGATAAAGCATCTCATTTGATAGATTATTTCTGCGTAAAATTTTAAATAACTTACCTCTTTCAGAATTTTCAACCTTAAAACATATTGCTGAGACGAGTCCATACAACTGAAAAGTACCAACAGAGAAATTGATGGATTTATATATGACAGCAAAATGCTCTGCTGGTACCATTCAGCTTTCTTCTTTTCAGTCACTACTTCAGTCCAGTCTTACTACACTCATCATGCAGTTCTGTAAAAATATTAATACTTAATTCTAAATGCACATAACATCTCAAGCTAAGAAAATGACGCTATATCATTAAACCAAAATATTAGGCCGCAAATACTTAATACATATATATTTTTTTAACTCTTATGTGTTATTTTTAAAAAGATAAAGAAATGCAATAAACTTATGTGTAAATTTAAGAAGAAATATCAAGTAATGCGTTTGAGCAGCAAACAACAACTTTCAAATTGCTCGATGAATTCTAATGTCAAACTAAGCATATAAACGAGAAATATTTATTTTTTAGCAATACTTACTTGTGACCAGTGATGATAAATTAACCCTAAGTATCTCCATTGCATCTGGATGCAAAATCTCAAGTTAAACTTTCCTTGCAACATCAAAAATGGTGTCAAAAGCAGAATTTTGATTTTTCCGCTTAACCAACGATGGTTGAAACAACCGGAAGCCAATGCGGTGTTTGAAATGTAATAAGGCGACAAAATGAAGAGCACAACGCTAGTGCAGCAGTTTCAAAGTTTCAAAGGAAAAAGAAAGCATTTAAGCCATAAATAATTAAAACTTTCCCTCCGAATTCTCAATCGCGTTGGAAGAGCAATAGCAAGACGGATCATGGAACAGAACCGGAAACGAGTGTATTTTTAATATATCCATTCGCTAAATATGGTGTGATCGAATTCGCGAATGGTTTTGACCTCACCCATACGTAAGAGATATATAGTCCTCTAATTTCATTAGAATTAACGGTGTTGTAGAGACAGAATCGAAAAGAAAAAAAAAATTCACAATTGAATCGGCAGTTTGAAGAAGGGAACAAATCCAAAAAGTAGTTTTTCGGGAAATCGAAAAAACCCTTCTAAAATGCTGAATTATTTTTTTATTTTTTTTCTGATTCATTTGTAGCATTATCTACCTTTAAAGTAATTGGATGTATTTTACATTTTGAGTTTATCTATTGTATGTAAGGATTTACGGGCCATCAAAGTCGTTGGATTTGTTCCCTTCTTCAAACTAATGCGATGGTATAGGGATTTTCAAGTAAAACAGCTTACAGGTATGCTGTTTGTTTGAAAAAGTCATTGTTTAATGAAAGATTATTGTAACAATATTTAAAAAAATTGATTAGGACAACAACATAATCAAAAAATATGTTTATTAAAAATGGATGACATATTTGCGAACTTTCACTAAGAAATTTCAAAACTGAATTTTTTATCAAAAAAAAATAGGTAGGTTATGATAGAATTTGTTATCTAACCAAATGATAAAGATTCGCGGCAACAGTGCAGCTCCCTAGCCTTAGGTTTGCGTAATTAGTTGGAAGAAGGGAACAAAGACCTGACTTGTTCCATTCTTCCACCAACTCACAGATTTAAATGCTGCATCAATCAATGTTGGAGGTTGATTTTTGTTCTTTTCTTCTCACTAACATGTGTATCCACAGTAAGAGATATACAATCACGAAAAAACCCAATTTTGAAATTTTGGTCTTCGGTCCCTTCTTCAAACTGCCGATTCAATTATAAACAATGTTTTTCTAGAAATTTACAATTCAGTTCAATATGAATAAAGTAATATTTCCCTTTAACGTATTTGCAGAACTTTTTAAGTCAGAGATGTGTCTCAAAATTAGAATTTTGGAAGACCTAAATTTAAAACAAATTTACTTGGAAAAAAATAAGTAACTAAATTGTCTCATTTTTAAGTAAATCATTTTTAACAGCGAACCCTCCCGTTTTTGCACAAACTTCGTACTTTAAGCCTTTATGCAACCCTTTGAACCCTTTACGAAAATGGCCCCCTCCTGAACCAGAAGCTGGATCCGCCATTGGGTCAAAGGCTATTTACTTGAAATTGTGACAACTCATGACGTAAGTATTTCTATATTGTGTGACGGAGCGGTTCAACAGTTGCAAGTAACGTCTCTGTTAGAAATGCATGAATTGATTCGTTTTTTGTGGGCATGGGTGCATATCTTCCTAAGCTTGATGGCGCAAAATCCCCCCAAACATTTTCTGCACTGTCTTGCTTTTAAATTTGGTCAAACATGACACTTTTTGGAGTCTCAAATTTTCAGTCAAATTAGAATCATTCAAATTCATTTAATGAATCAAAAAAAAAAAAGTTTATGTATATATATATATATATATATATATATATATATATATATATATATATATATATATATATATATATATATATTCTATATATATACACTCAAGAGCCAAAACATTATGAGCACCCCTGCATTTTGCAATGAACTTGCCTGGATGACGTGAAAGGCATAATGCAGGGCCAAGTAGAATAGTATCGGAGTACACTATTCAGCGGACACTGTTAAGGCCCTGTTTCCTAGAATCGTCGCTGACGCCGGGCGCGACGCACGCTGGAATCAGAACCAGTTTGATTGGAGCGTGGCATGAAGCGACGTCACTCTGCGTCTCAGGCGCATGCGCAGAAAGCGGTGGCGTCTGTCGCCTCGCCAGAGATCGACGATTTCACTCTTAGGAAACCGGGCCTTTAGATATGGGGCTACGCAGCAAACGTCCCACTCTTGAGCCTTTGATCACTAATCATCATCGCCAACTGCGCCTGCGTTGAGCCCGGGAACATCATGACTGGACCATGGATCAGTGGGTGAGAGTTAAATGGTCAAATTAATCACGGTTTGAAATTCATCACGCCGAAAGGATATGACCGTCTTTCAGGAGAACAGTTGCTCCCTCAATGTACAGTAGGTCATACATAGGCCGGTGGTGGGGTGGCGGTATTATGCTTTGGGGGATGTTCTTTCGAGCGTCTCTAGGACCCATGGTTGTTATAGAGCCGACTATGAATGCTGTAATATATCTGGACATCATTGTGGACCAGTTTTACCCTTACATGATCTCTGTTTTTCCAGCTGGAAGTGGAATTTTCCAACAGGATAAATCGCTGTGTCACAAGACTCAAATTGTGTTGGAGTTATTCCAGGAACAAGATGTTGAATTCCAGTTAATGTTCAGGCCGCCTAACTCATCGGGTTTCTATCTGATAGAACACATTAGGGATGTCATGGGTGGTGGTGGTGGTGGTGGTATTAATTTTTAACAGGTGCCGAGCCGGAGCCACTTTACCTGAAATCCTGAGAGTATTACGGAAAGTCCAATTTATGACATAGCTTGGGAACAGAAAAAGAAACAAAACGAGAGGTCTACCATTAGACCGGGGCTATTATTTGAGATGCTTGGTAGTTAGGATTTTTTTTTTTTTTTTTTTTTAATTAGGAGAAGCAAGGAGCATAGAAGCAGCCAAAATTAGAGCGAGAGCTGCGGGTTAGGCAGCGGATTGTTTTTGGTACTGAGCGTGTCAAAATCGATGAAGCAACATTCCGCGGGGTATTTATACTTGGTGTCAGGGGGATTGATGTACCGAGCCTGGTCTTTAATTAGGGGGTTGGGGTGGGTTTCAAGGGTACTGTAAAACTTTCTAGCTTGTTTTATGACAAAATGGGAAACAGAAGGGATACCCACTGCGAGGGATGTCATGGGACGGCAAGTCAGACTTCAAATACCACCAATTCGCAATATCTCAGATTTGCACGACCGTTGCTTAACCCCTTAACGCTCGCATAATTTAGAAGAAAACGGTCATAAAAGTGCCTATTTTTTTATTCAAGAAAATTATATAAAACTCTAAAATATAACTCTAATAATATTTTTCTCTAAAAACGTTGCAAATAGACTAGGGCAGCCATCTGGTGTACATATTGAGAAATAAAACATGATTCCGGGCATAAGAAATAGATTGTTTTATTATTTTTCGCGCATTATTTTTGAACACTTCAGCCCGGAAATATCACGGGCGCGAGAAATAGAGGACGAAACTTCACCCCGTCATTTTCACGGGCGCGAAAAGGAAGGGGTACATCTGGTACAATCTGTCTCCGGCCATCTACTAAGGACTTGTGGCATCCATGTCAAGGCTGGTGGCTAAAGTTGGGCCAACTCATTATTAAGAGGTGGTCATAATCTTTTGGCTCTTGAGTATATACACTGGCGGAAAAAAAATCCCAACACCAAGAAAAAATTACTGTAGAGTAATGAAATTTGGGTAATGCAATTGTCTAGTTAACATGTTTAATTGATTAAATGTACAAGATCACTGGCTAATTTAAGATCAAGAAAATGCTGTGCAAATGTGAAATTATGTTAATTTAATAGAGGGTGTAACCTCCAGAATTTTGAAGGCAAGCCTGCAAGCGTGCATGCATTATGTCATACAGGTGCCGAATGTCACTTTGTGGTATTGAGTGCCATTCTTGTTGCACTTGTTGTGTCAATATAAGGACCGTCATTGTTGACTGTGGATGATGCTCGAGGTGCTGTCCAATGATATCCCATACGTTATCAATTGAAGACAGACCAGGTGGTTTTGCAGGTCATGGTAACATGTCAGCACTCTGTAGAGCACATTGCGTTACAGCAGCGATGTGAGGGCGAGCGTTATCCTGTTAGAAAACTCCCCCTTGAATGATACTCATGAAGGGCTGTACTACTGGTTAAATTACCAGACTGACGACAAATTTTCAGTCAGTGAGTTTGGGATAACCACAAGGGTGCCCCTGCTGTCGTAGGAAATTGCTCCAGAGACTATGACTCGAGGTGTGGGTTCCGTGTGTCTAGGCCGTAGACCGCTTGGATGCAGGCGGTCCCCTGGCCTTCTTCTGACTAATATACAGCCACCACTGGAACTAAGGCAGAATCTGTTTTCATCAAAAATTACTACAGATCTCCACTCCGACCTCCAGTGAGCTCTGTCTTGGCACCACTGTCGTCGGAAACGGCAATGGTTTGCAGTCAATGGAATGCTGGCTACAGGCTGCCTGGCTCGGAGCTGTCTTTGAAGTAAACAGTTTCTTATCGTTCCTTGGGTCTTGACGGTACCAACTGCAGCTCGAATTTCAGCCGCAGATGCAGTACGATGCGCCGCAACCGTACGCAAGATTCGGCGATCTTCCTTCTCAGTCATGCCACGTGTAGCTCGGAACTCGATCTTCTTAAGGTAGTACCATCCCTTGACCATAGCTTCCAATAATCATGCATGGTGGAAACATTCCCACCCAAATTTTTCTGCAGTATCACGAAATGAAAATCCACCTTCTCGTAGCCAAATTGTACGACCTTGTTCAAACTCGGAGAGCTGTTGATAATGGCTTCTTCGTCTTCCTAAAGGCAATCCTGGCTAAAATGAACGCAATTAGTCAAATTTCAAGGAAAAATAATTCTCACGAGCTTCACAACACGCTTTTAAAACGAGCCCTATTTGCATGTTCTGAGTGACGCCAGCTGCACCACACTTATGCACGGAGCGCGAAATTTCAATCGATGTCATCTTTCAGTTGTATAAACAAGCCTACCAAATTTCGTTTATCTAACACAAGTCTTTCTTGGTGTTGGGATTTTTTTTTCCGCCAGTGTATATATATATATATATAAATAATCAAGAAATACATCTGATTGAGATTTTCCAAGTTTCAACTCCTTCGTCAGATAGAGGGGGAAAAAACGATAAGGAGAGAAGATTCTTATTAAACCCTACCCCCCCCCCCCAAATATATGTATGAATACAGAGAAACAGTGGATCCAGCCTTTGATTTAGGAGGGAGTCATCACTAGACCTAAGCAATATGATCCATCTTTTAAGTATAATATTGCCTCAAAAATAAGTGTTCTTAGGATTTTTTTTTCCTGGAAAATGTTCGAAATTGTAATTTTAGATGATGTTCAATAATGTTACGATGAGATGGGGTTTGATAGTCTTCCCACCGCATTTTTTTGTTAATTGAAACTGTAAAAACATTTGCAATCTGCTTCGAAACAGTTTTAAAATATCAGAGAGATGCTAGATAAAAAATCGGTTCGGTGGCGCTCCAGCTGAAAGTTTTTCAAAATTGAAGCTATAAAAACACAGTTTTAGTATATATTTCGTAACGTTGGTAGTTGGGGGAAACCGGGGGGGGGGGGAGCTCTCCCACAGAACTTTTTTTAAATTGAAGGCAAAGGAAAGGCTTGGTGACTCTCCCGTGGAACTATCGTCAGCACCATGCCAAAATTACGAATGAAAATTGGCACTTTTCAGGAGAGCCAAAACACTGAATGTAATTTTTTCCTACCTGACGAGTTTGGTTATTTAAAATTTTTATAGATATCTTTAAGTGTAAACTATCGTTCGAAGGTATCATTTTAATTTTAATTATTTGTAAAATTCAAACTTGAAAAACGAACTTGAAAAATGTTATTTTTCACATTCATTATTTTAGGATGGTGCCGACTCACATAGGTAGATTTCGACGATTTAGGCGGCCAAAAGTCATTTTTTCAAAGTCAATTTAGCCGTAAAACTTTGACCGGTACCGTTAGAAGACACTTCCAGTAATCTATCCCAACTATCCCCACCCTTGGGCCATGTGCCATGAATTATTTACAGGTAGTCGAAACTTGACCTCCGTTCTCGGTGTACGTTACAGTTCTCGACGCTCTCTGTGCAACTTTTGTTACAAAGTCCATATTTTTTTGTGAAGGTAATTAATTACCTTAATGAAAGTGATGGATTCGCATAATTCAGGTATGAATCTTTAAAACTATATATAATAATGGTGTTTTATTACAGATTGTCATTTTTTTTTCACTTGTAAGACAAGAGGTTTTTTGTACAAATTTATCATTGATTTTCGATTTCTCAAGAGTTTTAACTATACTTCAGGGTCCGTCCCACCTGTTTTTTTCTCTTTTACGGTATAAACAGGGTCTTAGTATTATAGTAAAAAAAAATTTGCCGCTAGAAACCGCAAATCTCAGAAAAATCCTTAATCAAAGATTTTTTGTAAAAAAAAACAAGAAAAAAAATATTTTTTCTAACGCTTCTAAAGTATAGTTTTCTTTGTTTTAGGGTCATCAAATACCTCTGGCGTGAAGGTAGTGACGAAAAAATATTTATTTGACCTAATGCAGGGACAAAACTTACCTTCTTTTGATGAGAAATTGGATTATTTAGAGAATTACTTGCTGATGCGCTATGGTGATACAGGAGATAATAAAAAAACTCTTAAGAGCAAGAATCTGAGAGAGTGTCACGCCTGTGATTCATGACCTCTCAGATTTTCTCCCAAAAATTACCAAATGTTTATTATCTTAATGAAAGACCAAATACAGAATGTTTTGCTCTAAAGTTGAGTTGTTTAGTTTTTATGGATCCCTAAAGATGAAGGTGCGGCATCAAAAATTAAGCGGATTTTCAAGACATAGAAGTTGCCGTTAGCCAAAACTCTTACCAGGAACTGTTTAACTCCAATTTTCTTTTTGTATATGGAATATAGAAGGTTGAAACTTTACAAAATGAATGTTAAATTTGTGGTAAGTTGTTGCCGTAAGGTCAGTGAAGGCCCTCAAAACAAGGCATTTTTGACGTTTTTTAGCGTTTTTGAGGTCCAAAAACAGCTTGTACATTTCAGTTGGCACGGCAAAAGTAGTGTCGTTTGAAAGACCAGTGTAAGCACTTTAAAATAATGTATAAATAACCGAGGAAAGTTCAACGTGCTTTTAGTTGCGTAAGGCCGAAATATGAAAAATGTCATATTTTACCGATATTCAAACGGTCATAACTTCCTCTGCCAACAACATATTGGACTATTTCTTTTGCCAATGTCATACTCTATTCTTTGTCTTAACAGAACAGTTGAGTCCTTTGAGGCGAAATGTAAAAATTTTTTTTACAAAAAATTTATTTTTTCCTGTACATTTTTTGTAAAAATTTTTTTCACATTTCGCCTCAAAGGTCTCAACTGTTCTGTTAAGACAAAGAATAAAGTATGACATTGGCAAAAGAAATATTTCAATATGTTGTTGGCAGCGGAAGTGATGACCGTTTGAATATCGGTAAAATATGACATTTTTCATATTTCGGCCTTACGCAACTAAAAGCACGTTGAACTTTCCTCAGTTATTTATACATTATTTTAAAGTGCTTACACTGGTCTTTCAAACGACACTACTTTTGCCGTGCCAACTGAAATGTACAAGATGTTTTTTAACCTCAAAAACGCTAAAAAACGTCAAAAATGCCTTGTTTTGAGGGCCTTCACTGACCTTACGGCAACAGCTTACCACAAATTTAACATTCATTTTATAAAGTTTCAACCTTCTATATTCCATATACAAAAAGAAAATTGGAGTTAAACAGTTCCTGGTAAGAGTTTTGGCTCACGGCAACTTCCATGTCTTGAAAATCCACTTAATTTTTGATGACGCACCTTCATCTTTAGGGATCCATAAAAACTAAACAACTCAACTTTAGAGCAAAACATTCTGGATTTGGTCTTTCAATAAGATACTAAACATTTGGTAATTTTTGGGAGAAAATCTGAGAGGTCATGAATCACCTCATAATGCTAGGCGTGACAGTTTCTCAGATTCTTGCTCTTAAGCATAAATTTTCATACGTTAAATCGCAAATGAAACAAAGATGGTTGAAAGCACCTAAAAATAAAGAGTTTTTCGAAAAAAATAATGGTTCTTGGTTAGGTGGAACCTTTGAGATTCCGCTTGAAACAAAGTGCATCTTAGAGAAGCGAAGAGTGCAACTTAGATATTTTCATAGATTATTATTATCATCAAATCCATTGTTAAGAAGTTTGAGGCCAATCAGGAAAACCTCACATAAATCTTTTTTAATCGAAACTATTGCAATGTTGTTGCCTGGGGATCCAAATGAGACCGAAAATGAAATATAGGACTCCGACACATCTTTTTTTTTATTAATAACTTTTTATGAAATTGTCATTTCATATCATCTTTTTTATTAATATTATTATTTTTGTTATATTTTTTACATTTTTTTTTTTTAATTTTATTTTTTATGATATGCATATGGAATATTTTTTTTTCTAGAATATTTAATTTTTTTTTTTTGCTCAATACAGTGTTTCATTTTATAATAACCTCTTTTAATTACTAAAACCCCATTTAAAAGCTGTTAACACAGTAAAATGTTTCTGGCCGCCTAAATTCACGAAATCTACCTATGTGCGACGATATCTCAAAATTGAAACTCCAGAAACGCGTTCAGGGATTGTCTTCAATTATGTTAGGCAAAGGAATGTTCGGGGGATCGTCCATAGAAACTGAACGTAATTAAAGTGTTAAAAACGTGATTATAGGTTATCTTTGGTAACTTTTGGTCGCTGTCAGTCTTTTAAAATTTAAACTGCAAAAACCCAATTTTAGACTACGTTCGATGATGTTAGGGGGATGAGTTCTCGGAAACTCACCCGCGGAACTTTCTCGAAATTTTTGCTCTAAAACGCAGTTTTTTAAGATGCTTAGTAATGTTAGGCAGAGCAGAGATTTGGTGGCCCTCCGTATAGCAACTTTACGAATTAAAACTACAATAATGCTGCTCTAAGAGATCTTTGGTTACATTAGGAAGAAGGAGGTTCGGGGACTCAACACCCTTAACTTTTTCAGAATAGTTGTTTTAAATACACTTTTAGACAAAATTTGGTAATGTTAGGCTGAAGAAAGGTTTGGTAGCCCTCCCTCGGCAATTTTTCGAAATTAGAATTCCAAAAAACGTAATTGTAGATTGTCTCCTATTATGTTTAGAGGAAGCGAAATAATTTTTACTTCACTTGCTAACGTCGCGGTTGTAAGTCCTCTTTAGTAATGCTAGGGACAGGCCGTTTTTCGAAATTGAAGTTCCGAAAATGCAATTTTAACAAACCTTTGATAAAGTTAGCAGTCCTTTGAATCACTCCCCAGGGCATTTTTCGGAATTCAAATCCTAAAAACGAAACACGGGACTTATTTTACTAATGTCAGCGAGAACTGGGAGGAGAGGGACACTCGATCAGAATTTTTTAAACTTGCAGCTTTAAAAAGGCAGTTTTAGACGATCTGTGATGGTAGTATAAATGGTAGAAGGGGTTCAGG
Source organism: Uloborus plumipes (assembly GCA_038373865.1). Lineage (NCBI taxonomy): Eukaryota > Metazoa > Arthropoda > Arachnida > Araneae > Uloboridae > Uloborus > Uloborus plumipes. The sequence goes on from JAXGGA010000942.1 coordinate 99,918, forward strand.
GGACATCCGGAGATAAATCTTTGAAATTTTAATTCTAAGAACCCAATTGGGGGGGGGGGGTACTGGATTTCGCTAATGTTATTGAAGAAAGGGGTTCACAGCTCTTCCTCGGACTTCGTTTAACATTGAAGCCCTAAAAACGAAAGTTTGAAAGTTAAGACACACTTTAATGATGGGGGCCAGGGGGATTATGCCCAGGGGCCCGCAATCAAAAGGAGCCCCAGTTCTAGACATAGACTTAATATCTGACATCAAAAAGAAGAGGTATACTGAAGAAATGTATTTAAATTGTCACACTTAATCTGACTGTAAAGATATAAAATGAAATCTGTAACTTTGCTTAGATGTTTTTTTTTCTATTCTAACAAAATTGTTGCTCTGTCAAGATCATTGGGGTCCCATGATCCTATTGTTCCCAGGGTCTTCAATAGGTTAAGAACAGCCTTAAGATTGTTATGTTACTGATTTTAGGTTGTTGGGGTCTTGGCACAAGATTGACTGTTAAGGAGTATGCAACCTAACATCAAGAAAATATCAAGATAGGCTGTTTTTTAATCTTGCATACAAATTGACATGCCAAGAAAATTTCAAGATATTGTCATGACAGTGCGACATCAATCTGTATGCAAGATGTGATTGCTTTTGTAATCCTGCATACAGATTGTCATGGCAGGAAAATATCAAGATAGTGTCATGACAGTGCGATATTAATCTGTATGCAAGATGTTTTATTTATTTATTTGTGACAGATAACAAGGGGATTATTTGTGACAGGTAACCCAGATCCAACATCCTTTGGTTGGCAAAAGGATGAAGCGCACAAAGAGCTTTTTCCGTTGCCATTCTACAAAACAGTTCTATTGCACCAGTCTACATTACAGCCATGATGAAGTGTTCATGTACATACACTATTAAAAAAATTTCCTGAAAATAACGAAAAAATATACGGCAGCTGAGTTGCCGGAGTGTTTCCGTTTCGTTAATTATATTTCCGTGATTTTACGGAAAAATGACGAACAGAGCGTTCGTCATTTTTCCGTTAGGCATTTTTTCGTTTCGTAATTCTCCGTTCTTCATTTTTTCGGTTCTTATTATCCTCGCTTATACGTTATAGGCTTATACCTATACGCTTTGACTTATATGTATACATGCAAGATGGAAAATTATTTAAATTTTGCAAATTAACAAGCGCTTTTATAGCAGCTTAATATCAATAGCAAATTATCTATGGAAGTTCAATAAATTAGTCCTTTAAGTGTCGCAAAATGCGTAGATTGTGTAGAACAACAAATGCACAAATTGAAATTTTAAGAAACATTTGAAAATTTGCGAAACAATATAAACATATAAAAAGAACAAACATGGGTAATGTGCTGCCTTATCTTTTTCGTTTGTTCTTTTTATATGTTTATATTGTTTCGTAAATTTTCAAATGTTTCTCTAAAGTTTCTTAAAATTTCAATTTGTTCATTTGTTGTTTTTTCCAATCTACACATTTTGCGCCACTTAAAGGACTAATTTATTAAACTTTCATATATTATTTGCTATTAATATTAAGCTGCTATAAAAGCGCTTGTTTATTTTGCAAAATTTCAATAATTTTCCATCTTGCATATATAAGTATAAGCGTATAGGTATAAGCCTATAATGTAAAAATGAGGGTGATTAAAATATGGGAAAATGAGAAACAGACAAATAGAGCAATTAAAAAAGGAGCGTAAACTAGCTCACCGGAAAATTATATATATATATAAGACAAAATGATGAGCAAAAATGTAAACTTAAAACTCTTACGAATTTTGTTTTTTAGAAAAAGTTTGAAAATATCCGCTCATATACTTCAAACTTTTAAACATCTTGCCTTTAAAAAAAATACTAAAGCAATACAAGAATTGGCTTTTTTTTTTTTCATTAAAAATTTTAGTTCATTAAAATAACATGATTTTTTTGAAAAGATTACATCAATCTCGCATAAAATACTCAAATATTTTTAAGATGGAATGATCAATGCATAGTATTTCTGAGCGCATAACTTCAAAAAATTAAAAAGTATTAACAAGGTGCATTTTTTTAAAAATATTTTCTCTTATGTTTGAATAAAAATTAAGTTCTTCCGAAAGTTCTTTTTTTCCTTTCTGACTTTGAAACATTCGTGGTTCCTTAACCCTTTAACGCAGAATTTTTATCAACATTTTCATCATACTTTGTCAATTATTTTGTACTAATTTAAATCAAAATAAGGGGAAAATATTATCCTTAGCATGTTAAGAATTTTCTGGTTATGTAATGCAGCATAGGACAGCGATGTTCCTTTCTTCGTAAAAGGTAAAATATTCATGGGAAATCAGTGTTTCGTTCTCTGGGACACCGGTGTCCCATTTCTGCTTCAAAGGGTTAAAAAAAAAATCCTGTATTGTTACTGATTTCCTCTATTTTCATATATATTTACGTTATGGTGTTCATAGTGATCAACACTTTCAGAAATGCACTCTCAAAATTAACGAACTTTCTTTGTTTTTGATGAAATCACTTCCAAGAATATACGCCGAGCGAGCATTTCGTATTTTTTGGGGATGAATTTCGTCAAATGTAGCGAAATATTTCTTTATCCTAGTATCGTTAAATTGACAATCATTTTCGTAGTTTTGACAACATTAATTTCGTCACATTAACGAAGTAAAGTCATAAAGTAAAAAAGCTAAGTTTTGAAACTAAGCTTTTAAATCTTGATATAAAATTACAAAAATCATTTCACTAAATTTTACTAACCCTCAGCACTAGTAAGTTTATACATGCAACTACTAAAATGCACAATTGGTTTACATCATGAAATAACTAACTGTTAAGTCTGGACTCAGATTAAAATAAAAATAGCAGTAACAAAAATAAAAATTCTTACCTCTTAAATAAAAATTTTAGTTGCTCAAAAAAGGCAACAATAGAGCGAGTAGATTTTAAAATATACTAACACGCTCTTTTGTTGCCCATTTTGATTCTATCCATTGTGATAAACGAAGTCTTCTTAAAAATGTTGAGCTAGGAAATGCTGGATACCGAATAACACATGAAAAGATCCAAATTATTTTTCCAGTCAATTTGATTAACTACGCAGAATCCTGGAACAATTCTTCTTCGAATGCTATAACAATAGTCAACGCTCTTCGACGAAGCATTTTCAAATTGAAACAAAATGGCGCACACATAATAACGTCCTGAGGAACACGATTAAATAACATTCGACTGTGATGACAAACGACGAGACACAGATGTCCTCTTTTCCATGCTAATGCGAATAATACAGCTTTCACAGAAGCGTAAACATGCACATTAATTCTCGATGACTTTACGTTACTTTTGCTGCGCACTTTGATTCAGTTATGAATCATTTATGCCGCCGTCGTTTCTGCGCACGCGCCAAGTCTCTTCAGACTGTATCTAACTCTCTTATTCGGTTATATTTCAACCACAAAACCGGGTAAATTCCGTTTTTTGTTTCTCCAACTTGGTAATTCACGGAATAGTTCCGTTTTTTCAAGGAAAAGTTCTGTTTTGAAACGAAAACGGAAATTTACTGTTAAAATCAGTAAAAATCTTCCTGAAAATTCAGGTTTTTTTTAACAGTGTATGAACAATATATGAATGATTTGATTGAAAGCAACGCCTTGGCTTTTCGGAAATTATAGAAGGGGGGGGGGATATAGGTGAGAATTTACCCATTTTCCTACACTGTTAAAACAAGGTAATTAGAATTGAGACAAAATGCCTTATTTTCAAGAACATCATAGTATCGAAATGGCTCCAACTTGTCTTGAAATTAAAAAACAGAATTACTTATTTTCGAAATACACCGAATTCTCAAACGTAGTACCATATGTTCTTATTTTTGAGGCAGCAATATATTCGAATATGATACGACATTACAGTCTGTGCTTATTTCTGAGTGGAACGATATTTCAAAAATAAGATCATAGTGACTCGTTTTTAAAAAGAGGGTATATATTTTAAAAGTAAGAACTCTTACTTTTCAATGCAAAGCCAAATTGCTTGAGAGCCATTTTGAGTAACTGATGTTCTCAAAAATACGTGATTTTGTCAATTTTAAGAAACTTGACTTCTGTTTTTGAGAATATCTAGATACCATTAAGATCGCTAGCCAGAGAGAAAATTTTCAGAAACATTTCTGACTGTGCAGCGACTCAAATAGTCCAAGGCTTGACGACCAAACTGCAATTGATACTGCCTTGGCTCTCGGAGGCACGGAATTCCACTAATTTACGGACACCATGTGGGGTTTTGGGAAACTGACGTTTTAGTTTTAAGAGGGTGAACCACATTACCGATTTTTGGGGAAAAACGAAGTAGTAGGCACAACTATACTCAATAGACATGCATGTACAAAAATAAAACTTCAACATAATTTGTATGCATGCATATATAATGAAATTGAAAAACACAAAATGCATAATTGTTTGCAAATATTAACACACATAAATAAATACTTCAACAAAAATTTTGCACATGCATATCATTTTTCTTTCTCAATACGTTAAAAATTATCTCTTTAACTTAACAAAACTTTTCATTGAGTTGACTCGATCAATATAGTTAATAAAAACAATAAGAAATTACGATATATTTTTGTTTCAATTCAATGCGAAATAAAATTGTAAAAAAATAAGCTTAACCCTACACTGCATAGCGTTGCCAATTGGATACGTGGACTATTTTTCCTTTTGACTAAGCATAGGGCAACTCAAGCATAAAAGGCAAGTATTAAATATCTTTAAAGCAAATATAACCTTCTATCTTCAAAATTAATCTATCTTCAAATTTAAATAATCTTTAAAAATGTTTTCCAATGTTTTCTTATTACATTGAAAAATGTATATAGTTCTTTCAGAGAACAAAAAATCATGCAGTGTAGGGTTAAGTAAGTACTGTTTTAAAATTTACCTAACTTAAATTAATTAATAATACAGTACTACATACCTTACTTAAAGTAATCCATAATGCGATACTGTCCTTATTTTTTTATAGATCAAACTTGAGAGAGCTTTCTGTGAGCGCGAACATGTTTCAACAGGGCAACAGAACACCGGTGCTCGACAATTTACGACGAGACGGTTTCCTCAGTACTGTCTGTTTGCGTATTGTGCGCCTGGCAGCCACGAACGCTTCCGTTTGAAAAAATGGAGATAGGTTTAGGATGCGCACTTCCCGATGCCTTCAGTTTTTTGCTCGCTTGCTACTTCCTCGTTGTGTTCCCCCCCCCCCCCCCGATTTCGAGAAAGTCAGAAGAGACTTGGCGCGTGCGCAGATTCAACGGAGGTCTCGCGAAAAAATGTTAGACAGTATATCGTTGCACAAAAGCTTTTCGAATCAATGCAAGTAACAACATAAGATTCTCAAGACTTTTATCCAACAATCCATATGGTAGACATTCCTTATGTTGAACTACGCACAAAAGAGAACTTTTAGGCACCATTCTATTACTGACTGACCATTAATGCGTATGAAGTTTCGAACATTTTAGTTCCGGGTCCAAAGTTTGCGGAATACTATTGTTTCTCTTGTATTCGCACGCTGAAAAAGAAATTGCGTATCAGTGAAGCGAGAGTCTTTTTTGGCGTCATGCCGAACAAAAAAAAAAAAAAAAAACTATAATTCTGATTTAAGTAACAGTAGTCTAGAGAACAAGTAATAAAATAAAATATATACTGGCGTGCTGAGCGTAAAAAAGGTATCTGCAGACCAGTGGTCGGAAGTAGCGCACTACAAGTAGCGAAACTACTGTAGTAGCTACATTTTTTAGTAGTTTGTAGTGTAGCGTACTACTTTTTTAAAAAACTAGAGTAGTGAGTAGCGCGATACAAAAAAAAAAGTTTTTGTAGCGATTTCTGGAAACTACTTTTAAATTTAAAACAAAAAATAAATTAAAAAAATTAAAAAAAGAAAAGAGAACGAAGGTAAAAAACATGGTTTTATCGATTTTGACGTGCAAATCTTGGATGAGTACAGCAACGGACCGCAATGAGAAATAAGAAACATATAAAAAGGCTGATCTCTGAAACATGATTTTGACGAAACACATTTTATCTGTTTGATGCCATTGGTTTATTTGGCATCATAATTTTTATATTCCTTCAACTAATTTTCATGTTCCTAAATATTCCCTGGCAAGAAATTTAAAAAAAAAAGAAGAATTTAATGTTGAATTCTTTCAATCTTTCAACTTATGAATCTTTTCTTGTGGCGAATATTCGTAAAAATTGTTTAAAAAAATCGAAAAAGAACAAATTTTAGCAAAAAAAAAAAAAAGGTACAAAAAGGGAAAGTAACAAATAAATTCAAGGACAATCCCCAGTTCTGTTCCATATGCAGATGAGCTATTTTATTAATGAAAACCACTTTTCGAATTTTTCACGTCAATTTTCAAACGGTGCATGCTTTTTATTTATTTATTTTTTAAAAAGTAGCGAAGTAGCGACTACAATTCAAAAGTAGTTTGTAGTCGCTATAGTTAAAAGAAAGTAGTTGTAGCTGTAGTTAACTACATTTATAACAAAGTAGTTGTAGTTGTAGTTCGCTACAAAAGAAATGTAGTTTTTCCAACCACTGCTGCAGACGATCTAAAACTGAGATATTATTGTTTAAACTTTTTTGCATCTAAATGTATTTGATTCAGGAGGTGCTTTTTAAAAAAAAATTTAAAAATACTTCCCGATCGCAAGTAACCATAAAACATAGTATATATTTAAAATTCGTTACAAAGAGCCACCTGGCGACAATAACTCAATTTTTGTTAAAAAGTGCAGATACCACTTTTGTGCTTAGCACGGCAGTATAATGGGGAAAAAATGGAGAAAAACAAATCTTCTCTCAGGAATAAATAAGTTGCCATTTCTGAAATCGAAATTGCAAAAAAAAGGGGAAAAACAGTGAGGGTGAAATTTATAGTATTAAAAATAATAATCCTAATCATTAATCGGCTCTACCGATTAATCGGCCGATTATCATTAGCCGATTAATCGGTAATCGGCTAATTTGCTTATCGGTGCATCCCTAGTTTAGACCAAATTTGTATTTTTCTAAAATCGACCTTTTTTAAAATTCGATTATTTCAGCTCCCTGAGCATCAACCAAAGTATTTTTTGCAATTTACATCACCACGTTTAGTGCCCAAATCGAAATATATTTTAAATTTTACAGCTGACCATCGGGGAATCTTGTCAGGGGCTGCCAAACTTCGACGAAAATAGCGAAAAATTGGCATGTTTGTATCCCCCTAACTCCCTGCACTGGGATCAGTAACAATTTTTGCATGAAATCTAGTTAGTACTACATGTTTATTACTAAAATCGATCATTAGTTGCAAGGCTAATCCTCAGTGGTGACAAAAAATGGCCTTTTTGTACATACACAAACGAAAAAGTGTACACTTCGTGACCTTTTATCTCGGAATGATGAGAATCAACAAGGAACTGGATGAGTGTATTTTAAACTACAGTATGTTTTAATTAAAAGAATTAATTAAAAGCAGTTCACTTTGTGCGCAAATGAGTTAAAAACAAAAAGCGACGTTTAAAAACACAAATAGATAAAGTTAAAATTGGCAAACATGTTTCAAAGGCATAGAGCCTCCTTCTTCAGTGCCAAGCAAGAAATGGGTATGTTTATTTTCACGAACAAGTGACAGACCTATGGGAAAATGTCCTGGAGGCCCATAAAGAGCACATAAAAATGAGAAAGTTCATGTGTTAACGACGCATTCATTTAGTTGTAAACGAGTTATATATTTTGTCACACACAAATAATGGAGGCGCATAAAGTGCACCTCAAAATGAGAAAACTGCACGTGTTAAAGACGAATCTAGTTAGTTGTGCACACTTCGTGATCTTAGATCTCCGTGTACTGAGGGTCAACGGGGAACTTGACGAAGGTAGTTGGAACTAGAGTATGTGTATATTCAACAAACAAGTGACAGACCTATGGGAAAATGGCTTGGATTCTCATAAAGTGCACCTCAATATAGAAAATTGCGTGTGTTAACGACGAATCTAGTTAAGTGTGCACACTTCGTGGTCTTATGTCTCCGCGCACTGAGGGTCAACAGGGAACTTGATGAGGGTATTTTAGACAAGAGTATATTTATTTTCACAAACAAGTGACAGACGGTGTCTTCCCAACTCACACGATTCCCAACTGCCACGAAAGGGGACGAACTCCCCAGAGAGGATTAGTGGTTTCTTCTTTGTTAAGTACGGGGGACACTTTTCTTTGAGATAGTGCGAAAACACAAGTTCTGTCTTCTGATCGAGGGAACTGGTTGGCGTGTTTTGATAAAGGGTTGGCGAGGACAGTTGGGGAAAAATCTGTTGCAGGGGGTTACTTTTTTTTAAGTTTTATTTTTCTTGCCTGACCTTGGTTGCCTTTGTCCAGTCCCGTAGCCTACGTGGATATGGTTCTCTACCTTCCCGATGATAAACCCAGTTTGCACTAATGCACACAGAAAAGAAAAACAAATTTTCAAAAGAAAAAAATAATGCAAATAAGAAAGACATAAACACGAAAAATAAAGATAAATAACACAGGCCTGCGATGAAAAAAATACATGAAGTGTAATGAGTGTTTCTTAATTAGTTTTTGGCTCTGATTACGGAAAAAATAGTGAAAAAATTCCATCGCGTCAAAAGTTTTTGTAAAATTGCTTTTTATTTTTTTGCAATTTTGCTCAAAAAAAATTTTTTTAACCAATTTTACGCTCAGTATCTGGCAACTGCTTTTTTTTTTTTTTCATTTATGGAATGTATTCTAATGATTCACATTGATTTTTCAGTAATACAGTGGCGGACAAAAAAACTGCATCATCTGTCAAAAAAAGGAAAACTGTTCGTGATCTTAAACTAACACCACAGGCCTTCTCAAATTGAAGTGTTAAGTCAGGAGCACTTGCGTGATGATTTTTGAGAGGCATTCGTTTAAAATATCGATCCTGAGACGGTGTAGTTACTCTTTTTCTTCCTGATTCAGTTCTCCTTTGAACATCACCAGTTTCACCAAGACCGTATCCAGAAAAAAATTTCGGGAGGGGTCCTGTTTCGCACATTGGCCAAACATACATACATTTTTGTGTGTGCTATAAGTCAAATTTCTAGCTGACACTCCCCCCCTCACGATGTTTGGTGTTAGTGTGTGTGTTTTTCATTTCTTTATTCTTATTATTTTTTTGGACTGACCTTTATTGGAGATATGCAAGAGAGATATGGGTGATTCTATTCTAACTGTGATTTTTTATGTCCTATGTTGTTTATTCTCACTTTTCATTATTTAATAATCTATTAATGAGATGATTGTGTTTATTAGATGTTTAGGAACACATTTCATCATATTTTTTTAATATAATATAACGTGCATTAAGAGAAAACCTACAACATATCACCAAAATGTCAGTACCGTGTCATGTCTCTTTTTTGAGTTTTTCTGTAAATGTTGAATTTTTTTGGTCGCAATAAATAATTTGAAGTAATTACCTCATACATTCTAATGTATATGATCGAAATAAAAGAAACGACCTGTATTTTGGTCAATACATTAAGTTAATAATGAGTTCTAGTTCAATAACTCTTGTCCCCGAAATTTAACGTTTCTTTAAAATTTGCATTTGTGTGACTCGAGCACCGTCTACATTGAGATTTATGAAACGCCTTGTGAACGATGTTGTAATCACTTCACCTGAGTAATATTTACGAGCATAGAGATGACTAAATAGTGCAAAGAGGTTGTGTCATTTTAGATTTCCATTTTGAAAAAGGTATGTCATAAATTTTCTTGTCATTACCGTGGTAAGGATTTATTTAACAACTATTGATTTTTCCTATTCAAAATTGCATATATTTGTACTTAATACTAACCTAAACTACACGATAAATGGACATTAACAAAACTACAGCCAAACAGGTACAGTAATTTTTTTAAATGAAAATGTCAGTACCGTGTCTGTCAGTACCGTGTGAAAAAGTTATAAATTAGTAATAAAATTGTTTTAATCATTAATTGCAATATTTTTTTATGCAGATGGCTCCAACACTACGTAGTAAAAAAGTACCTGATACTAGCAATGATATAAGTTGCCAAATTCCACAATTATCTGCAAGAACAAAAGTCAAGCGTAAAAATAAAGTTAGTGCAGAGGTAAAACAACATCGGTTGGAGCAAAAACGAATTGCTGAAAAGGTAAGGAGGGAAAAAATACGCAATGATCTAAAAGCTTATGAAAATTACTGTCGGAATGAACGAGCAAGAAATGAAGAAAGGAAAAAGGAAGGAAAACTTAAGTCAATTCAAGAAAAATCAAAACGAGAACAGCGAGCTCGTCGCAAACAACAAAATTCATGGAAAAAAGAACTGAGGGGCCCGACAAGAAGAAGATGTTGAGTTGACAACGAAGCAAAATGGTGAAAATAATAATGTTGAATCCAAGCAAGCTACTGTAGGAAGGAAACAAATTCAAAAAAATCTACATAAATGTTTCAGACGCAACAAAAAATTATCGGAAGATAATAAAAAATTGCGAACAAGAATCAAAAGCTTACGTAAAAAATTACAACGTGAAAAAAACAAAAAATCAGAATCCACATCGCCTAAATCTAAAGTTGACAAAATGTAAAAAGATCGAAACGTGAACCCCAAAGTTCGCAAAACATTGATGCTTCATGAAGTTATGGTAAGGCAACGAAAATCGTCCTACCAAGAATCAAACAGTTCTAAGTTTTAGCAAATATTGGGTCGAGCAATAAGCGGAAAAATTGTTAAAAAATATCGACAAATATCTGCCATTAGGAAAAATGTTGCTCCTATTATTTCTTCAAGAGTTCATAGGAGTACTCAGTCACTGGAGTATGTAAAAAATGCAAAAAGGAATCAAAAATTTATTCAAGATCGGGTGATAAATTTTTATGAAGAAAATAGTAAGATAATTCCTGATAAAAAACTTCAATAAAAATAAATGGAAAGAAGTAACAAAGCGTTATATGAAGGCTACGATTAAAGATTTACGTACAAGAATTTAAAAAAAAAAATTAAAAACGATGAAAACCAAAAATCATACTTCATACTTCATGTAATTTAATATTATTTATTTATTATTATGAATGCATTTGATATATTACTTTAATAAGTTTAACATAGTTTAAACAATTTGTTTTTTGTTAAATACTATAAATAGAGTATTTTTTTTCAAATAATAGTTGCTAACAATTATAAGAGTTAATTGTTATTGTTGTTATTATTAGTTATTAATGCGGTAAATAATCAATGTAAAAGAATTTTTAAATGTTGTAACAGAACTCAAGAATGTATTAAATGATTTTCCTAAAGAATGTTTACCAAATTTATATTATGTCAGTACCGTGGATAAATGAGTCTGTACCGTGGAACGGAAAATTTGAAATTTGTTTCTCGTTTTTGACGCGTTGAAGCAGAGGCGGCTCCTCATTATGGGCCAGGTGGGCCGGGCCCACCCAGAAAAATTGGAAGAAAAAAAAATGCCGAATAAAATATAATCGTTTTGTATTTCAACCAACAAAAAAGAAAAAAACAAAACAAAACATAGGGCATAAAATATATTTTAAACCTTCAGCTCCCCCCCCCCTCCACATTGCTAATACAGCACAAAAAAGTTTTCAAACTCCATCAATTTTAGCGTTTCGCACAAGGGCGTATTTAAGGGGGGGCCGAGGGGGCCCGGGCCCCCCCCGAAATCGAAAAAGATTTTTTCAAAAGTAGGTGTTCGGTTCGTGTTTGCTCAAAAAAAAAAAAAAAAAACCTTAAGAAAAAAGCCCACTCTCTATTAACATTGTTTTCAAAGGTGTATATAAGGGAGTGCTCCAGAGGGTCTTTCCCTCCTATACCCCTCCCCCCCCGGAAAAAAATTCGTTTTTTTTAATAGGTAGTTATTATAATTCGGTTTAAGTTTACTCTAAAATTATTTACATACTTTTAGCTTGAAATACTTAACTAAATAAATAATTATTACTAATAATAATTCGTTAGATGACACCAGGCAGTATATATTGCGGCTCTAGTGCAACCCAAGAGGGTCAGGGAGCCCTAGCGATTTACTCGGAGAAAAAAGAACGTGTTTTGTGAAAATGAAGATATTTCAATTAGAAAACGCACAGAAAAAGTCCTAATCATTTTGAATAGAAATCTTTAAATGAAAAATATTCAACACGTGTTGATTATTAGTCAGCAAATTACGTTTCCCTCTTTCTTCTCATTCCCCCTGTTTTTCTAGTCAGCCAGGAAATAAGTCTTTAAAGTATTGCTACACTCAATAAATTTAAAATAAAGTGCAATCATTCCTCCTCGGCAAGAAATTTAGAATAAAGTGTAAGTATTCCTCCCAGTAAGAAATTTAAAATAAAGTGCAATCATTTTCGGTTTTAGTTTTTTCACAAATAATTTCCAAGCTTTCAGCTGAACAAAACAAAACAAAAACAAAAAAAAAAAAGAAAAAAAAATCGAAAAGAGGTAGAAGTTCAAGCCGGCCGAGCTAGAAGGGACACGTAATTTTCAATTTCTTTACCAGTGGTGAAATTAAAGAATAGAGTGCTTTCTCAGTGGCGGGTTTCAGGTAGGAAGTTGAGGCCCGTATATCCGCCAAGCATGAATTCAAAGAAGGCTCATGACCCCCCTTAAATAGTCCAAAGAGATCTTAAAATTTCGCTTTTACAACGTGTAGTTTAATCGCAGTTTCAAGACTTCAATATCCAAAAATTTTCGGAAGAGATTTCTTTTCCCGCTTCTTCAATACCTTGATCAAACATTGCCTCAAATGGCATTTTAGAGATTTAAAATTCAAACAGTTAACGGTAGTTGATATCCTCCTTACTTTTCTAGAATCTTTAGCTATAAAATGTGTTTTTTGAAAAGAGAGAGCTCCCGAATTACAGTCTCTATGCCCAAAAATTTCCGGAAGAGTCCCTAAACCCTTTTATTATCCTAAATGTTGTCAGACAAAGCCTAAAAGAAGTTGTTCCTATCAAGAATCATGGCGTAAGCGGCGCTATTGAATTATTTTTAAGGGGCGTTTTTAAAGGTTTTTGTTTTCTTTTTCTTTCACGTGTGGCTCTCGTTTTTAGAGGGATCTTCGTGGAATTCTTGGATGATAAGTTTTTGCTCTTAGGGGTAATGGGCACCTCTGCTAAAAGTAAAATTTTGAACCTTCAGTTTCAAAAAATAGAGCTTAAAATAGCATTCTTGAAGCTTCACTGCCGCAAAATTTCGGGCACAGCGCCCGAATCCTACCTCTTCTCTTGACTGTACTAAAGATAACCTAACTAAAAATGTTTTTAAAGCATTAATTTCGAAACATTTTGGGAGAGAGTCCTTGCTAACGTTACTACCAAAAATGGCTTAAGGTTTCAATTTTGAAAATTTTCGGAGGGAGATCCCTAACCACTTTTTGTCTCTTAACGTCTCCAAAGAGAACGCGAAATTGCGCATTTATATCGCGAAAATCTTTCGGGGAGGGTCTTAGAACTTTTACTTCCCAAAGATAACTTAAATGAGACTTCAGTTCAAAAAAAAAAAAAAAAAACTCATCTTCTTTTCTTTTACTCTATCATGCTTCAGTGTCAAAATATTTCAGAAGAGATGCTCCGAGTCTTCTCAATTCCTTTAACGTCACTAAAGATAGCCTGAAATTGCGTGTTTAGAATTTAAGTTTCAATAAGTTTCCCAGAGGAGTCTTGATCCTTCAACGTCATCAAAGGTAGCATAAATAATTTCAATTTTAAAAAAATTTTGAAGTGAATCTAAAATTTCGTAATTTTCTACCTTTTCTAAAAATTACAATTTTTTAATTCAATTTGAAAATGTCTACCTGTCTTACAGTAATAGCAAAAAAAAAAAAAAAAAAAAGAGAAAGGTGGGGGAGGGGGGCTAAGCTTGATTATATGGGCCCCCTCCGAAATAAAATCCTATATACGCCACTGGTTTCGCACCTAGGCGCTTCGCATTTAAGAACGAATTCGTGGGCCAGATCAAAGCGGCCCTCGCCAAGCCCCCGATTTTAGCCAATCCCAATGGCTGAATTAAGAAGAGCAGTGAGAGATGACACCCCATTGTAACAATCGACAAGTGGGCATTTTTTATCTGGCCCAAAATTTCCCTTTGTCCCTAACCGAAGCGGTGGAGAGGGAAGTGTCCCTCACTGGTTACAGAGGAGCAGGGAATGTCTGGCCCCTGTTGTTAGGGAGAAAACTTGCTTTTCATTCCGCTCTCCTGGTTTTTCTTTTATTGATTTTTATAACACGTCTTTTTTTTAGTCTTTCTTTTTTAATTTTCAACACCTATTACTAACAGGCATAGAGATTGCCAGTTTCATTACCCCCCCTCACCTATTTGTAATACAATGCACGAATATTTTATTTATTAATTTGCGTTTGAAATTCTTTTTCTCAAAATTTTTGTATGAAGACTTTATTTTTGAATTGTAGTGCGTTTGCCATTTTCTTGGTATTAGTTTGAATTTAATCTCATTTGTCGCAGTGTTGTGTTAATATATTAAAAAGTCTGTAAGTATTGTATTAACTCTAGGAATTTGTCATCCTGCCGGGTGTGACATTATAAATGCTTGGAGAAGTGATAAGTATTCTTAAGCTCCAAATGCTACATTTATTTAGCCGAATCATGACAGTATTTATATCCAGGACTAACGAGAGGCTAACCCCCGCCCCCTAAAATATCAATGAAGTAGTCTGCTCCCCCCTCCCCCTCTTTGATGATCTTCCCTACAACTAATATTATCACCCTCAAAGGGATTTTAATGTCCGAAAAAACACGTAGATGTTGAATAAAAAGTTTGCTACTGCGCATTTTTTCTTATATCTTATGACACGTAACATTAACCTTCTACTACAAATACACTAAAGCAGTAACCAGAAAAAGCAAAACTTAAAACATTGAACGTTCATAAAAATATTGAGTGGATCAAAGTCTACTGTATATAAAAACTATATTCAGCTTAAAATGTATAAATGAATTCATTTATTTTGTAAATTATTATTATTTTACAAATTGCTTCATAATTCAAGAAACACGTGGACATAAAATTTCGCAACATTTAAAAACTATATTTTGCAATATATTTTCCTGAAGGTTTATAATATATTAAATATTGTTTAAAAGCAATCTAGTTAAATAAATATATTATATCAAAGTTTAATAACGGTACCTAATGGTTGGAAAAAACTAGGCGTTCTGCAAGATTTTTTATTTCTAACATTTCATTTCATTTCACTCTCCAGGGTCCCCCGTACCTACCAACTTAGTGGTTTAACCGGGATAGGGCCCTGAAGAGCGCTCTGTTCTTAATTTTGAACCAGAACCTAGGGTCGAGCAAACCATAGGCCCTAGCACCCCCAGAGGTATCGTTTCACTTGGAGGACTTTGTGACCACGACATTTTTAACGCCTCCCAGTCACCATTAATCAAGACGGTGGATCTTTGATCGGCTGGGATCGAACCCGGGTCCCTTCGGACACGAGTCCGATGCCTTACCGATCGGGCCACCACGGCCCCTTTATTTCTAACATATGAGCATATAACACGTTATTATAACTGTCAGTCAAATCATGTATCCGAAAAGGTTATTACCAGTTAAGCAAATATTCTGATAAACATAATTAAATTAGTCAGTTATCCGTGTTTTAATTTTAATGGTATTCGAACCGGTAGTCAAGATCCTTTAATTTTGATTATATTGTAAGAAAAATAAGTGTTTTAATATTGTTATGTAACTCTTTGTGTATTTCCTGAAAATAATTCGATTCATCTCATTACTAGTTTGAGTACGACCATAGGTAAGCGAGTGGGACCATAACTGGTCAAACTCCAGTGTATTCCAATTTATTTAAAAACATATACATGCATTAAAATTGAAAGTATCATAGCTATAAAAGTGACATTTTAAAGTTCTAACACCGTTAGGATTTGTTTTTTCATGAACTAAAATTGCAACATTTGTATCCAAATTAAAAAAAAAAATGTAAGCATGCCTAGATCTAGTCATTTACTTTATGAGTTCCTTAATTTGATGGAGGCTTTCAGAAAGTCATGGTGCAGATTGTCGAAATTTTTAGGGGGAGAGAGGGGGTGTTTTTAGGCAGAAATTTTCTTTTTCTTTTTGAGTGTAGTCCCGTAATGTTTGAGGAGGTGCGCCGCCTTGAGGCGTGACACTTTTGACGTGATGAATATTTTCACTGTCCGAAAATGGCAAAATTATGAGAGAAACATTAGTGATATTTTGAAAGTCGGTCGTCTGTGGAAAACATTGTCAATTAGTATTACATTGATCGCTTAAGGCTGGTGTAACATTTAAAATATAAAACCTATGTATCAAATCAAATGTGAGATAATTTTGAAATGCAAATTTGTATTAATAAAATTAAATATTATTTTAAGTCGCTCAGCATTAGTTTACTAACTGTTGTTTCCTTCATTGTATCTGTGTAAGCATTAGTGGGGAAAGATATAATTGCGGGCCCACCCACTAAGTTAAGGCACGAGCCGCCACTGCGTTGAAGTTGTAGTAAATTCCTTGCAGGCTTTTATTTTGACAATAAAATGGATACTGAATATGCATCGAAAAATTGAGAAAGTTTAAATTTAAAATCTGATTTTTTTTTGTCAAAAGAATCACAGTTAGAATAGAATCACCCATATGCAATGAGAACTTTTTTAAGTGGGGTGGAATATTCGTAATTTTAGGGGGTCCGGGTGTTTCTCCCCCGGGGAAAATTTTTGAAAAAAAGTTTTAAAATTCTGCATTTTGAGGCCTTATATGGAGCAATTAGGACTTCAAAAAGATGTTGGAAAAGTAGGCAAACAACAATTTCATAAATTTTATGCATTCTTTTGCAAATTAAGATTAATCAAAGCATAAAAAAATGTTTAGTTTAACAAACAATTAATATTAAGCGACAGAGAGGAAGGACAAGGGAGGAGAAAAGATTAACACATCACTTGCTTACATCGGTTTTCACTATAGTTACATAGTAGTTTTTGATCAGTTCCCTAACTCACCGACAGACACAGCAGTTAGTAACATAAAATAACCAATAGTATAAAACACATAAAATTCTTTAAAAGAAATAGTGTAGAGATTTTAAAAATAATTAACGAGAGAGTAACATTCTGGCCATTTAGTTAATTCATAGTTTAATTATTTGATAAGAAATAGGATTGAAGCACTTTTGAAGGAGTTTCAAAAAGGTATTTAATGATTTTCAAAGGCTTTAGAACAGTTAAAATTCTTTAAAGCATTTGATTTGCACTTTCCGGTCTCTGACGTTTTAATAGTTGATTGGACAGTCTTACGAAATTGTTAAAACTTTGAAAGACACATCTTTTAAAGATCAAAAATAGATATTAAAAAATACTTATAGCGACAATTTCTTTTTCAATCACTAGTACTGCAGAAAACGAAAAAGAATACAGGTAGGGTAATATTTTTTCTCGTGCTTAACATATTAATAAAGGAATCAATTACAAAGGAACTTCTAAAATACTGAATTAGGTATTTAATGAATAGTCAGAAATGAAACATGTGAGTCACAAAAAATTATTTTTAAAAATATGCTACAAAAAATGCTGGAATATGACTTTTGCATTACGCAGAATATTTTTTTTTTAATCAAGGAGCTGAGTTTCGCGCAACTTGATGCCCACCTCCCCTCCATTTGTGTTAGAAACTTTAAAATTCAAGGTTACAGCTTTTCAAATTCTTTGTCTATTTCTCTGCAAGACACTACTTGTTACCCTCCTGAAATCCAAATCAGAATTACTGACCTTTTGCATTGGTAATCAAATATGTGAAAGCTTACTTCGACAGAAAGTCATCCACGTTATATAAAAATTTGGAAATTTGTACCAACAAAATTCTTTTCACATTTACACACTTTAGCTGTCTGATGCTGTTGTAGATTTAGTTCAAAATACGCATCTAAGCATTTTTTTTTTTTTATGAATGCTTAAAAATCTAAATACCGTTGAATATTAATTGATAGCACTTAAAGCACTTAAACTTCTTAAGATTTTCAAGAACTAATCAAAAAATTAAAGACTTGGTAAAAAAGATACAGACTCATAAACCACATTAAGCACAGATTGTTTAATTTTTAGAATAGAATGTTTGATGTTGTTCGTTTCTTTTTTAAGCTTTTAAGCATAAGCCAACTGACAGAACTTATGAAAGTGTTTATTAACAAGAACTCTAAGTTCGGACTTGTTTTATCTTTAAAATCTTTTAGATTTCAATTGCTCAGATTTACGAGAAAAAATGTTTCATTTGAGTAAGAATTACGTAGTCAGCCGACCTAAAATCTATTTTTAACTTTTTAAACATTTTCAGTTTGCTGGAAAAATACAATGTGGCAGGCTGAGCTTTTTCTCTCCAGATAGTGGCACTCTCCCTAAAAAGGTTGGCCACTAGGGTGTCCCGAAAAAACCGAATTTCTACAAAGCCTTAGTGCGGAAAATTTGTAACTCCTCAACACTAATTACAGGGCAAAATTTCTTGACTCTGAGTTAATGCCTTCTGCTCTGGCAAAAAGCTTGAAGTTTAGAGATTTTTGGAAAAAAATCGAAAACAGAGAAAATTTACAAAATATTTTAAAATCTACGGAATGTTAAGCCTTAGTGCTGAAAATTTGTGACTTCCTAACACTAATCACTGAAAAAAATTTCGGGACTCTGAGTTAATACCTTCTGCTCTGGCAAGAGGCTTGAATTTTAGAAATTTTTAGAAAAAAATCAAAAAAAGAGAAAATTTACAAAATATTTCAAATTTCACCGAATGTTAAGAATTAGTGCAAAAAATTTGTGACTTCCTATCACAAACTAATACGGAAAATTTTAAGTCTGTGAGCTAATTACTTATGCTCTGAAAAGAGGCCTGAAATTAGAGCATTTCGTAAAAAAATTCTTAAATGCGAGTTACACATAACAAAGCTGCTACATACCTAATACGCTCCAATATTTCGAATTTTTATCGCCTGAATAACAACATCAGACTACCTCTTGAACTGAAATGGGCTCCTCTTCTTTGTTTATATGGTTAAGTCTATAAGGAAGTCAAGTGTTTTAAATATTGGTTCGAAGTCGTATGGAGTGTTTTTCGTATTACTGCAATATGTCTAAATCGAAACGCTAATTTTTTTCCCCCAAGAGATATTTCTAAATGGACAATTGCAATGATACTTACTTATCACAAAAAACATGTGGCCATGAAGGCTGTTCTTAAAAGAGTCAAACACAACGAGAAAACAAGCGATCTACTTATGAAATTTAAGGAGGTCGCAGTGAAACTCTTTGATATAGCTGCTTGTAAGTGCCATGATTTGTATTCATGTGCATATCCTAAAGAGAAAAGTGTTCCGTTAAAAGAAAGGTATTTCTCTCTGATCAAAGGACTACTAGATTATGTCCATCGGTGCAGTGGATATTGAAGAAACAAAGAAACTTCCAAAGAGACCCAAGAAAAAGTCGCAGAACTCTATTCGCTACTCTTTTGGCACATCAACTTCAGTTTAATCGGAGAATCAAACAAAGTCATGCTTCATGATACTTGCTAAAAATATATCTTAACGTAATCGATCCCATCATTGCTCGGAATTCATTCTTTGCTTGTCCAGAAAACATTCTGTTAAGCATGATAACGTATGAAAATGTGACTATCAGAGAGCTCGGTATTTATAGAATGTTAAAGGCTAGAGAATGTGGATCTGTTGTGAAGACTGTGTGCGCATATTTATTCCACATCCCGATGCTTAGCTTTGAAGCTGCAGATTATGTTAGTTTGATAGACTGGAACAATTGCAAAATAACGCCTCCACACAGGAGCATCTTGAAGTTAGTTTCGAAGGCATCAAATCAAGTTTGTGGCCAAGAGAAAAGAGACGAGTTTATTTTGCCTGTTTTAAAATCGCCCAGAAATATGCCTGCAATTCCGCATAAAAGTGATTACAAATTACAGCTATACATGATGTTTCTTTAACTGTAAATTCTAAAGCGTGAACGTTACATTATGAAGTTTTTAAAATGCATAATGGATGAGATTTAAACCCACTTTGCAATGTTTTCTTTAATGCGTAGAAATCTATATGAAAAATGCAGTTATAATTTTTTGAGCATTTGTCTTGAGATTTTTCTAACTGCATAAATATTTTAATTTCTAATCGACCTTATTTCTGTATGAAATTAGATTATAAATAAAGACCTCTCTTTTCCGCTCTTTTATTAAAATCGTTAGGCTCTTTTACCTAAAATTCAAGTCTTTTGCCATCGCGGAAGACATTTTCTCAGAGTCACGATATTTTGCTCTGATATTAATCTTTTGGGTTCTTTTACCTGAAATTCAAGTCTTTTGCTAGAGCGGAAGACATTAACTTACAGTTCCGAAATTTCGCTCTGATATTAGCGTTAGGAAGCCACAAATTTTTTGCACTAATTCTTAACATTCGGCGAAATTTAAAATATTTTGTAACTTTTCGCTTTTTTAGATTTTTTTCTTAAAATCTCTAAAATTCAAGCCTCATGCCATTTCAGAAGGTATTAACTCAGAGTCACGAAATTTTTCTCAGTGATTAGTGTTGGAAAGTCACAAATTTTCAGCACTAAGGCTTAACATTCTGTGGATTTTAAAACACAGAAAATCATGTGTTTACATTACGCAATGCTTCTTTTTCTAAGTGATGCAGTTTTTTTGTCCGCCACTGTAGATTAATTTTTATAGGTCTAAATTTCAGAAAAAATATCGAAAAGGACGCATTTTTACTCATTTTCTGAGCAAAAAAATAGCTATATCTCACGAATTAAAATTTAAAAAAAAGAAAAAGAAACCCGTGCGGGAGGGAAGAATATTCATACAGACTGCCTACCAAATTCCACCAAAATCAAAAATACTTAGGCACAAAAATTTGTTTATTTTATGTGGAATGATTCTGTAGCCACATTTCACGAAATCTCCTCTGTTTAAGAAAAAAACTTAACAAATCCCTTGAGTTAAAACTTTTTAAGCCAAGTAATGGTGCATTTTCTGTAAGTTAACAACCAATATACTATTTTCATTCATTTTTATTATGTTATGACGTAATAAAATGGGCTATAGCCAAATATAGTAAATAATGCGCATGGAACCTATAAAACAATGTGAAACAGCATAAAACGTGAAATTTGGCTAGAGTCATTCCACATAAAATTAGCAAATTTTCGTATCTAGGTATTTTTGATTTTGATGAAATTTGGTAGGCAGTCTGTATGAAGATTCTGCCCTCCCACACGGGTTTATTTTTTTTTTCATTTAAATTTTTATTCGTGAGATATAGCTATTTTTTTGTTCCGAAAGGGAGTAAAAATGCGTCATTTCTGATCTTTTTTCTTAAATTTAGACCTATAAAAATTAATCTATTGTTGAAAAATCAATGTAAATCATTAAAACAGATTCCATAAATGAAAAAAAGCACAGTTGCCTGATATTGAGCGTAAAATTGGTCGAAAAAAAATTTGTTTGAGCAAAATTGCAAAAAAAAAAAAAAAAATCAATTTCACAAAAAATTTTGACGTGACGGAGAAAAATGGAGGTCATATTCGGAATCAGGAGACCAAATACCATAAGAATCAGCTAAAGTTTGTTCTGTATTTTTCCGAAAGTTAAATTTCGCAGCCCTGTGTAATTAATAAATTAAAATAAGGGTTAAATGTATTAAAAAGGGCGGGGAAGGCATTGAAGATAACCATCTATTAACCCCGAGTACTCCTCTCCCAGAGCAATGTTCAATAGCAAAACTATATCGAAATACACTACATATTTTTACAAAGTTTCAGCATGCACTACTTCTAAATAAAATATCAAATCTCATCGCAGTGACGATGTGCACCCCAAAAAAATCAATTCCTGGGTACGCCACTGTACTTTATCATTACCAAGCAAAACTCAAAGTGAAGCTTCTCTGTCGTAACATTTACTGAAAAATAAAGATACCACCAGTCTTCCACATTTCCTTCATGTCACCAAAGAAAGCTTAAAATTACGTATTTAAAACTTCAGTTTCATAAAGTTTCAGAGAAGAGTTCCAAACATGTAACGATTAGTTGGCAAAAATGAGCCAATAATCGGCAATGCTGCAGATTGCCAATTACTTCCAATTGATCGGTACATCCAGCGGCGTATCTAGGGGGTGCCAAGGGACCAATGCACCCCCCCCCTAAGATTTTGTAAGACCATAACAAATGACGGCACACCAAGCTTTGAAAATTGGAGGGAAATAATGCCAGGGGTTTGAAAAAAAAAAGTTAAATTAGAAATATAACCTGCATGAAAATGTGTTTCAGATTTTTTCATTGAAAAATATTTTTAATGAACACTGAAATATTTCCATATTAGGTTCTATTTCCGAATATATAAGAAGCAAAAATAATTGTTGTTTTACAATTGTAGAAATGTAAGAAGAAAATGGTTGGGTCTTCGAGCATCTCAAAAACATTGTTAGATGTTCAAGCTTCCTGGAAACTACAGATTATTTAAAAGTTTTAAAAATTGTTTTTAAGCATTGCTCTTCCTCTTATTTTCTCTTTCTTTAAAGATTATTTTGAATAAATTGTCAGATGATTGTTATTTTACGCTACCGTAAAGTGGGGTTACTTTGCCCATTTTTAAAGTTTATGTACAAATTTCGGATACTTATAGACTAGGGATGCGACATCGATGTCGATGTTTTGGAAACATCGATGTTCTTGTTAAAACATCGATGTTTTGAGTTCGATGTTTTTATCGATGTCGATGTTTGTATTTCAGCAAAAAAGAGCGTAAAAAATGCACTAAATATTCTTCTTTAAAAAAGGTACATCGTCAAATTAGTAGTTGCAGTATTAGCCCAGGGGCGCCCCGAACGGAGGTCTCCAGGACCTCCCAAAAATTTTCCTCATTCGGCAAATTTGGACTGACGATTCGGCAAATTTAAGAAAAGACTTGCAACATTTTTTTTCGAAAAAAGATTTTTTTTCACCTTTGACAGTGAATGAGAACAGATTAAAATAAAGCATCTCATTCTTTTATTGACGTTAATAACCTTAAAAAAAAATCCATTCCTTTCAATGGCGCCTTTCGAGGAATTCCTCATTGACGCCAAACTAGACGGAATATGTGTTTGTGTAGTGAAAAAGCTGCAATACATAAATGTTGCACTTTGATGAAAAAAACCCTCATAATATGTGCGGCGACTTCAGTTTTTTTTTTTTTTCGTTGCTGGCAGATTTTGTTACTTCTTGTAGTGAAAATATTGTCTGCTTAGCTTTATTCAGTTCCTTATTTCTTGTATTTCTTGCGGAAAATATGCCTTTGGCACAGAATAAAAATTGTGCAAAATTGCAATATTTTTTGACTATTTCTTGATCTCCCTTCGCCTTATTGAAAAATTGGCATTTTAAGATTTTATGTCAAAACAGTACAATAGAATACCGCAAGTTTCGGCAGAAAGTGGGAGTGTTGGGGGGAATAGACAGGGACGTAACTAGAGGGGGGCAGACGGGGCTCGTGCCCCGGGCGCCAGATTTTAGGGGCGCTGAACTGGAAAAGTAACTGCATAATTTTCTTTTCACTATTAAAAAAATAATAATAAAATTTTTAAAAGCCAGCTCTAACCAAAAAAAAAAGCTCAACACTTGCCTAGAGAAAAATATTTGCAGCGCTCCCTTGTCGGTTGCCCCATATTTGTCTCCAGTAGAATCATTCACTTAAAGCGTATCTTTAGCTATCACAACGGATTTATTTCTTCTCTTCTAATATTGCCTTATTTCCTCTATGATATTCATATAGTACAGATTTCATATTATGCCTAAAAAACCATCTGGTGCACAAAACAGCAAAGAACTAAAGTGCGGGAAAAAGAAAATCATTTATGTTCATCGTTGTTATAGTGGTTGAATGGAAAATACGTCAGGGGTACATTGTTTATCTAATTTACACGTAATCTACATATTTGTTGAATACTACCGATTAATTACTCTCATTCTTTGAGAAAAATCTCGCACTATAATAATGGAGATTCAGTTTAAAGTTCTCTCTTTTTTAGAAAATGCTCCATATTTTTTTTGGAAATTGAACTCACATGAGAAACTTTAAACCTACTATTAATCTAATTTTGGCACTCTTAGGGCCAGTCCTATGGGGCTAGCAATACGAGCAGCCAATTGGGGGGCGCCAAATGGAGGAGGGCGCTATTACAGCCGATTTAAAAAAAACTTTTGAAAAAACTCTTGGGAAAAATGCAAAAACAGAAGGAGTTTTTTTTTTACCTTCTAAGTTTTATCAACTATGAAGGGGACTTCAGAAAGGAGGGAGGGGTTCATTCTTTAACCAGGTAAGATTTTTCAGCAACTGCTTTAAGCATTAATGTTTATATAAGTAAATATTTTAAATATATATTTCTGAACAATTTGAATAATTAAAATGACCGGTTTTAAAGTAAATCACTTGATCGGGTTTCCGAATAGGCATTATTAAACAAACCAATATTTTGCTTAGTTAATGAACAATTACATTTTGGCTACTTTGTTCAATCACTGCAATGCGGGTTTGGCGTTGAGAGTAGTTAAGGAAATTCAATCACTACGTAGGAATTATGTAAAAGAGGGAAATTTTATGTCCCTCGAAATTATCGCGTTAATAAAAAGTACCAATTTTCAAATGTAAATTCTAATATTAATTTCAAATAAATAAATTGTTCAGGATAATTTTCAGCCATAATATGTGATGTTTCGTAAAGTATTTAATAAACAAATGCTAATTTATAAATATTTATTCAATAATTCACTTCTTTTTTTACGTTCTCGTTCTTTTTCTTACACAGTAAAGAGTTTGGGATTTCTAAGTTTTTTAAAATGTCATTGTAAACTTCTTTTAATGCTGAATATTTTAATGCTGAATATAGTTTAAACTATGTAAAATTTACATTTTTTTTACTTAACTTTTTTTACTCAAGAATTTTTCTAAAGTGAAATTCATGAAAATATTTTTAATTTGCAAAGTATTAAAGGCTTTTAAAATATCTTTCATTTCCAGTAGTTTTCAAACGTATTAAATATAATATTCAATAGGAAATGGAAAAGAATTACTCATTTGGTATTTAGTTAATTTATGATATTTTTTTAAGAATGGGAAGCATTTTTTTTTTTTTTTTCTTAATTTCAAAATAAAAATTACTGAAAAATTTGAGATAAACTGAATAAAAATATAACTCTCCTTTTACAAGATTCCCAATTTTTTGATTCTAAATTCAAAAAACTTTTGATTTTAAAAGTATTTAAGGTTACTCAGCTTGCACTTATTATTGTTTTTATTATTATTATCATTATTGTCTAAATTATTATTTGATGACATACTAAAAACTTTTGCAGCCAAAAATCTCGCAAAATAAAGTTCTAATGCTTTCGTTTTTTAATGTAAGTGATGTAAAGCTGAAACTAAATAGAAATGTACTTAAAATGTCTCTTCATTATTAATCTTTTATTGAATAATTAAATATTATTTTCTAAAATTTTAATCTATTTATTTTGATTCAGCTAACATATACTTCGATACACTAGTTGGCCAAAAGTATCCGGACACTTTCAAAAATTCACATTTTTACATATAGCTGGAGAAATAAGTGATCAATTGTTCTTTAACTTTAGTCATACAAAATATAGGCTTCACCGAACATTTCCAAGTTGAAATTAAATTACCCTTGCATTTGGGGGACGATAAGAAGGGGGATCGAAAGAATAACCGCTTTTTGACCATAACTCTTTGAAAATAGCTCGGAATAAGCTATGCATTTCAGTAATTAATTAGCATACTATGTATAATTACTATACAAATTCAAATGAACGCACCACTCTTACTTCCGAAGATATGAAACATTTTTTAAAAAACGGCAATTTTATTTGAAGGGTTTTTGCTCATAACACGCAGAGTTTTTGATCAAACCTTATCAAAACTTTAGGAAAGATGACAAAATACAAGAGAAAGAACATACTAAAACGGTTTTTAAAAATATTAAAAATCCGATGAGATATGAACGTTAAAAGGAAAAAAAAATTCACGGCGCATGCGCGAATGACAGAAATTTATAACTACAAAAATATTGTAGCCTGGTATATACTGCATCTTATAAAAAAGGTTCCAGTTGAATATCATGAAAATTGAAAAAGATATCAGCGATCTAGTGAGCTGTATTTCATTCATTCGCAGACAATACATACATAGTGAGGGTCTGTCCACAAAGAGCTATTTTTAAAATAAAGGTTATTTCGTCATCGTTCAAAACCAACGTTTCAGGGCGTCTCCGGATACTTTTGGCCACCTATACTTATAAGGTCTTTTTGGCCGAATGGGCGAAATGTGACTTCTATGCCAAATATAAATTTTTAAACAGTATACAATTTAACATTGAAAAATATGTTCGATTGTCCCCACACTATTTGTGAACAACCCCTCTCCATTTATGAATTGACTGCAAATGAATGAATTACAGCTCACTAGATCGCTGATATCTTTTTCAATTTTTACGATATTCAACTGGAACTTTTTTTATAAGATGCAGTATACACCAGGCTACAATATTTCTGTAGTTATAAATTTCTGTCTTTCGCGCATGCGCAGTGCAAAATTATTTCCTTTTAACGTTCATATCTCATCGGATTTTTAATATTTTTAAAAACCGTTTTAGTATGTTCTTTCTCTTGTATTTTGTCATCTTTCCTGATGTTTTGATAAGGTTTGATCAAAAACTCTGCGTGTTATGAGCAAAAACCCTTCAAATAAAATTGCCGTTTTTTAAAAAATGTTTCATATCTTCGGAAGTAAGAGTGGTGCGTTCATTTGAATTTGTATAGTAATTATACATAGTATGCTAATTAATTACTGAAATGCATAGCTTATTCCGAGCTATTTTCAAAGAGTTATGGTCAAAAAGCGGTTTTTCTTTTGACCCCCTTCTTATCGTCCCCCAAATGCAAGGGTAATTTAATTTCAACTTGGAAATGTTCGGTGAAGAATATATTTTGTATGACTAAAGTTAAAGAACAATTGATCACTTATTTCTCGAGTTATATCTAAAAATGTAAATTTTTGAAAGTGTCCGGATACTTTTGGCCACCTAGTGTATCATTTTATAAATTTTTTCACATTGAAATCGTTACCGTATGAACAAAGAAGTCTATAAGCTATAAGCTATTCTCATATTGAAATGCGTGAGAAGTTTTAGAATTAACTTGACATTTTGACTTTAAAACTTTTGTTAGCTGTGATAAGCACACTTTCTGCACAGAAAATGTATGAGAAAATGGAGCACTAAAACTAATGCGTGTCGGTAATCGCTCTGGCCCGATATTCAAAGGTGTGAAGAGGGAAAACTTGTCCCTCTGGCTTTGAGAAAGTATTGTATATATTAAATTCTGCTTTTTGTTCATTTTCCATGTGATATTCGTTGAGTATACCCTCATATGGCGGTCCAGACGTTGGCGTTATCATTTTTTTTCGACAAATAATAATTTTATTTTAATGGGGGGGGGGGATTTCTAAGCATTAACATTAGTTAAATTTATTATTAGTTATTAGTTATTTATTATTAGTTAAATTTATTAAGCAGCATTAGTTAAATTTATTTTTAACTAATGCTCCTTGCAATTTCAAGAAAAGCCAGAAATTGAAAGAGAAAACGGTTGTTCAAAAAATGACCAACACGTGGTTCGTGTCCCTCCCTTTATTCTGAATGACACTTATCACCTGAAGGGCGTATTCACTAATCAACTTTTCGCTTCACTTGAGGGGCGAGCTACTTGAGGGGCGAACTTAACAGCATCGCCTTCATCGCCTTTTTGGCGTAACGACAATAGTTTTAAGTCCCATCGTGGTTAAAGATGGCGGACCAGTGGTATTGATTCTCAAGTTTTGACCACGGAGTGGACACTACGGGGAGTCCCTATTGTTGGAGTTCGCACAAAGGAGTTTGAGTCTAAGGGCATTTAAAAATCGTGTCAGTTGGGAAGTAGCCGTGACAGACCTATGGGCAAATAGCCGGAGGCTCATAAAGTGCACCTCAAGATGATAAAATTGCATGCGTTAAAGACGAATCTAGCTAATTGTACTCGAATTATATGCCTTGTCACACAATATTTTTCATGGACATTCTATATTCTACTATGCTCCTCTCAAATTAAATCTCAATAATCACAGTTGTGCCAACTTTGGGGAGAGGTCTAAACCCGTAAGTATCGGTTGAATTGAAAACAGAATAGTTCATTTTACTGTTTTGAAATACGTATTGTGTGCTTAAAAAGAAATTGCCCATATTTCTGCCACTTGTTTTTGAATATACATATACTCTGGTTTAAAATACCCTCATCAAGTTCCCTGTTGACCCTCAGTGCACGGAGACATGAGACCACGAAGTGTGCACAACTAACTAGATTCGTCGTTAACACATGCAATTTTCTCATCTTGAAGTGCACTTTATTAACCTCTAGGACATTTGCCCATAGATCTGTCACTTGTTTGTGAAAATACACATACTCTAGTTTAAAATACACTCATTCAGTTTCCTGTTGATCCTCATCATTCCAAGATATAAGGTCATGAAGTGTACACTTTTTCGTTTCTGTACGTACAAAAAGAGCCATTTTTCGTCACCACTGAGGATTAGCCTTGCAACTAATGATTGATTTTAGTAATATACTACATATAGTACTGACTATATTTCATGCGAAAATTGTTACTGACCCCCGAGTGCAGGGAGCTAGGGGCTTCAAACATGCCAATTTTTCACTATCTTCGGCGAAGTTTGGCCGCCACAGACATAATTCTCCGATGGTCAGCTGTAAAATTTAAAATATATTTCGAATTGGACACTAAACGTGATGATGTAATTGCAAAAAATACTTTGGTTGATGCTCAGCGAACTGAGATAATCGAATTTTAAAAAAGGTCGATTTTAGAAAAACACAAATTTGGTCTAAACTTTACGAATTTTTACAAGCCCCCAAAAATTTTTTTGGGGGAAAAGAAAAAATACGCGTCTTCTGAAATCGTTAGGAGAATCCACCATAAAAATTTTAGCAAAATCAAAAATGGTGTACATCCGGACACCCGATTTCTGCCCGGTTCTTATAAAAACTGCCCCTGCTCTTATAAAAAATGTCCCAAATTAAGTTATCAACGATTTTTTATACATATTTTTGGTTTTTTTAGTTGAAAATACATCAAAAAACATATTTATTGAGTAAAGAGTTTTGGAAAATTTTGGGGGTCTATGGCCCCCTACCCCTTAGGGCCCCCAAGAAAACTGTTTCCCATTGCAGGTGCCATCTGTCGGCCTCTCAGCAAAGTACAAGGAGTGGTACTTAAAAACTTCAGCATGATTCCAGTCATTTAATGTTCATTATACTAAATTAATACAACTGGGACTTCTGAGTCCTGTCGGTGCATAAAGGCTTAAGAAAGACCAGGTACATTTCATACGCATAGGCATGTGTATTTGTTATTTCATTGGCTTTAAAACGTAGTATACATTAGTAGTACCTTTATTAACTAATTATAATAATTAGTTAATAAAGGGTTGAATATTTGCCGACACCGTGGAAAATTTGAAAATGTAGCTGATACTTGCTCCCTTCAAGTCCCGTTTTGTCCCACAGGTGCGTGCAGTAACCGGGACTCGATTTGAAAACCGGGCTTGCGTTAGGGCAATCCAAAGACAGGAGCTTCGAATCGGTGTCGGGACGGGAGCCGTCGTCATGAAGGGAGGGGGTGAGCGTCGCTTATTTATTCATGGAGCGGGGCGCCGCCGAGATTGCATTAATGATGATTTATGAGCCGCGCCTCGAGCTTTAAACCACATCCGACTCAGAGCACTTTTTGCGTTTCTCATTTCGAGAGCACGAGGAAAGGGAGCAGAGCTAATAACCGGACATTTAAGCTATTTCATAAAGGGGTTTCCACTTAGCTCCCGAGGAGAGACGAAGTGTTTCTAAATGCTCAGTCATTATGCGCATTAGGAAAACATGAAGAGACAGAGAGTAACGTCTTTTCAATGACTGCTATCAAATATTTGTTCAGGGACCGTATTCATAGTGAAGGGGATTCGCACTTCAATTTTTAATTTGAATGTCCTTTAACAAACAGAAATGAGTTTAGAGTTTTCCGGATTGGATTAGCCTCAGTATCAAATTTGATTACTTTCTTACCCTAGTGCAGCCTGAATTTACTTTCTGGAGAGTGGCGAGTCCTTACATGAATATAAACTACCATATTAAGATGAAGAATTGTGTTAAAAACAAAGATTCCAGGGCGATTGACTCCCCATCCAACCCTTCTGCACTCGAACGATGACAACTCAAGATATTTTCGAAGAAACAACCATTTTATAAGCTGCTAGTTTGCAAGGCGATATAGAGTGGTGCATTTCAGTGGGAGGCAAAGGGGGTACGAGCCACCCACCCTTATACAAATTTTTGAAAAAAATAGTAGAAGAAGATGCGTCTACAGGGTGTTCCCGTTTAACCTACAAAACCTTTATTCTCTCAAGCGTTTGCCCTAGATGTATACTTTCAGCTTCAAAAACATTTTAGAAAAAAAAAGTTAGAACCGACTTCAAAAACACAGTTGAAAACTGCTCCAAAAAGTAAAAAAAAATTTCATTCTTTAAACGCCATCGATACTACTTTTAAACAACATTTTTAAAGTCAGTGCCGAAACAGTTAATAAAATCATTCACCTGATTGAATTCCATTAAGGGAAATTGAATCATTGAATCATTTGAGAGGAAAAGACACTCAAAATTGAGATGGAAACATTTGTACCGTTTTTATTCTGAAAAACGTAAGCGAAGAATGGGTATGAATGATTTTTTTCACTGTTTCGGCACCGACTTCAAAACTGATGTTTAAAAGTAGCATCGATGGGTGTTCAAAGAATAAAAATTTTTTTTACTTTTTAGAGCAGTTTTCAGCTGTGTTTGTTAAGTCTATTTTTCTAAAATGTTTTTATTTCATTCTTTTCAGTGTAGATGTATTTCAGAAACAGTATCACATGTTGCCATCACGGCGCTTCATCTCACTTTTTCATATAAATTTTTCCTGTTTTAAAAAATATCTATTTCGATATATATCAACCAGTTTAAAATTTAACGCTATTGTCACTAAACACAAATTCTAAAAACAAACTATTGGAATTTATATCTGTGCTAATTTAATTAAAGTATTTTTAAAATATCAGTTTTTCAGCCAAATATGCAGCGGAAACTGGCCGACAGGTTAATGCGCAAAGTGGCCGTTTACCACCGATTCATCAGAGCATAGCTATAATTTTAACCTTTAAAAGTCAAGGTCAAGGGGCCTCTTTTTTAAAGAATTTACATCTTTCTGTGCACAGGGAGAAACAAAAATCCTGATAGGAGCCTGGAAATAGATTTTAAAAAATCGGGCATCTTAATATCTTGTATCAGTAAAACTGCCTTATGTTGCATAATAATATGTGCCTCGGAGGCTGCACTTTCCTGCAGTTTGAAAATCCACCGACTGGAGCCAGGTTTGAACTTGCGCCGACGAGCGTGAGAAGCGAGTGCCTAACCGGTACCCCACTTTTTTGGCGATATACTGCTATCAAATAAACATCAATTCGCTTGGAGTGTGCGCACGAAATTTGAAGATTTCTTCAGGATTCCGTTCTCAAACCCCGGATCATGGGAGCATGGAACCACCGGGGAGATGTCCCCTTTCAATAAAAAAAAATATCAAAATTGGTCTAATCTGTAAAAAGATGTGCGTGGTCATACATAAAAAAATATATACCGGTTGACCTGAGAACCTCCTTCGTTTTTTCGTCGGTTAAAAAGTGCTCAACATAAGCTGCAGAGTTGAGATATGAACACTAGATTGCATGAACAGTCGTTATGACTGTTTTTTAAATTCAATTAAGGTTCAAAAATTAGTTATATAATGACACAATTTCTTAGTTTTTATGACTTTTTATTCAACATATAAACTTATTTATTAATGATTGTAGTTAGCTCCCCCTCTCCTTCATTTCTTCTATATTTATGCGTAATATCTATATTGTCCAAACAGTCAAAATGGCTGACTTGCTTGGCCAATCTTGGGTTAAAAGTTTAACGCGAAAAAAAAAAAAAAAAGCCAAAAACGCGAAATCTAATTTTTTATACGGATCCTAGGTGGCTTAACTTATACTTAGAGAAATGAAGAGCATACAAAAAATTTCTAACTCAAAAACTTTGCCATTAGTTCGACCAAAATGAGAAATCAAATATTCTTTTCTTCAAACTATTTGAAATATCGAGGAACTTTCAACATATTTCCTTCCTCCTACTTTTGCAACACTAGTTAATTGATCCTTTTCACACTGAAGATTCATGTTAAAGGAAAATTTTACCAAGAAATTCAACACCACAAATGTCATTGAAGTCGAAATTTTAACTCCGAGTCCTTATTTTAAGAATCATTACGAGCATTGCTTTAGGACCGGATGTGGGATGATCCATGGTCTAATAAAACAAACCCGTGTATTTTTTTAGCTTTAACGAGAGCTTTCCTCCGAGTAAGCTTCAAAGATAATGAAATTGCGCCGCTTTATCTTATGATAAATGCTGCCGCAGTCATTAGACTTCGCCTTCCCTGCGAGTCATTGAAAATTAAGTCGCTGGATCATTTATTTTCCGAGCACAAATCTCGACGCACATTATCTTCCTTCATTGAAAGGGAGACAAATGACCTTTCACCTCCTAAGACAAGTTAAGTGTGGCGTATTTGTTACAAAGTGAAAATTATCGACTTATAAGAGTCTGGACAAATTGGCATTTCCTAATGGCCTGATGATTAGTCAAATCACCCACAGGTTGAACACAGAGTGGTCTATAGGTACGTAGTATTGAAATTTGAAATAGAATGCAACACATCATTACTCAATTCAGCAACTGAGCAATTTTTATTGACACGGTTGACGCTTGCTTTTACGTACGCCTTGGGGATATAGAATAAATTCGTAAAAACGAGAGTTTGTAAACTACGTATGATACGTATGCTTTCATGATTACTTTTATCAATACTAATCGACATTTTTTTTTTTTTTTTTGCTTTGCGTTAAATAAAAGAAGCAGCCCAACACAGACTTCCAGAAATTAAGATCACAAAATCTAAATATGTTGATCACTTTAAACTAATTTATTACTTAACAGAAATAAGAGTAAAGGCGGAAGACGAAATTATAATTTAAAAGAAAGAGGTTATCTTGATTCCTGAAATTTCCTGTTACTGGTGCTGGAATTCTGATTTTAAATTTCTGTTTGTACGAAAACGTTGGAAGAATGTATATTAATTATAGGCACAAACTATACAATGGATATCATCTAGTTTCATTTTGTTGACTAAAATGTGCGAAATTAACTAGAGGAAAAAAATAAACAATTTACACTTCAGTGAGTTTTGGATTTTTCAATTTACTGTTTGCTCTCACGTGACGAAGTTGAAGAAAAGAATTCGAAGAACTGAAAAAAAGCTTAAAATAAAAGAATAAATGCAGGGGCAAGTGGATAAAGGTGAAAAGTGACAATTTTGGAAAAAAATACTTTTTACCATGGATGAAGGTAATATTTTTTTTTTGAAAGCTTTTTCGACAAATTAAAAAAAATGTCACATATCACCTTTATTCATTTGCCCCTTCAATTGTGTTCGCGAGTTAACACAATTGAACACACGCTAATTTGAATTTGCGTAAATCGGCTAAAATTAAAAGTCACATATCACCTTTATTCATTTGCCCCTTCAATTGTGTTCGCGAGTTAACACAATTGAACACACGCTAATTTGAATTTGCGTAAATCGGCTAAAATTAAAAGTCACATATCACCTTTATTCATTTGCCCCTTCAATTGTGTTCGCGAGTTAACACAATTGAACACACGCTAATTTGAATTTGCGTAAATCGGCTAAAATTAAAAGTCACATATCACCTTTATCCACTTGCCCCTTCAAATATCCTCTGAGTCTTTCTCTTGTTCAAATTTATGAAATTGTGTAAGCGCTTGTAATTGAAGAATGAAGGATAAACTTTTGCTTTAACATTTATTTTTAGAAGATTTAAACATTCATTTTGCAAAAGTAAGATATTTCGCTAGAATTTTTTTTTCAGTATGAGTACTCATTGAATTACATGTCTGCAATACTTATTTCGATTTGTGCAATTTTGACGTATTGATTTATCTCATAGTGCAAAGGTAAACATTTATTTTTAATAGATGTTCTTATTCACACAATAATACACGTAGTCCAGTAGAAATAGCGTTAGGAGTTGAGCAAATTGCAACAGAAACGATTCATGTTGGAAATGGTACGTAACAGGCTCCTTATGAACATAATAAAAATGTACATCCGTACTGGCGGGATAAATATTTTTTTTTGGTCGCCATCTTGAAAAATCATGAAAAAACTTCACAAATTAAAAAAATATATGTGTGTTATCAAATGAAAGAAATTTAAAGCTACAAATTAGTAAAACATGGGATATTTAAAGTGATGTGAAGAAGCCAAAAATAAACATCCGTTCTGTCGTACAAAATGCGTTTTTTTTTTTTTTTTTTGGCATCCATCTTCAAAAATCTTGAAAAAACTACAAAAATTTCAAAAAAAAAAAAATAAATAAATAAATAAATAAATAAATAAATAAAAGGAAATTTCATACTAAAAAGGAATTAAATGTCTGATGTTTAAGGGCGATTCTCTGTAAACTCGTCATTTTCCGTACAGAATCTGTCCGGTCATGTTTTTTTGAAATGTTCGTATAATCAAAATACTATTGCTCATTAACTCATTAATGCCTGACATTTTTTTTCCAAAGATATTTTGTATACTGTTTACGAACAGTGTTTAATGGACAGGAAAAATAATTTAAAAAATATCATGTAAAAAATAATTTTTTTATTGAGGAAAGAAAAATCGTCCCTTAAAAGTTACGATAGACCCCAGACTCAGAGGGTACATACTTTTTTCACTAAAATTTTATTCTGCCTACGATATAATATTTAAAAAGACATTTTACAAGAAGAAATAAAATCAGGAATTAACATAAACTGGGAATAACTTTGAAAACTTAGCTTTTTTCTTGAGATTGTGAACGATGTCATTTTTGATAAAGATCATATTAAAACTGCTACAGAACACGCTTTACAAGGGTTATGTGTTGCTATCTGTTAATAACGAATTGAAACAATACCAAGGTAATAATTGAGCACTATTATTTGGTTGAAATGTTCATTTTGGGGAAATTCAGACCCTCCCCTTGGGGACCGTCCCTAAAAAAGGACGCTAGGCATTAATGGGTTAATTGAATCTATTACTTCGGTTCGAAAGAGGGCATATTGAAGTTTGTGTTTTTCTGATAAATCATGACAGGGGACTATGTATTTTTCCTTAGTTGCGTAATATTTGCAAAATTATTGGAACATAATATGTTACGAAACTACCTATACATGTAGACACAAATCATGGACATAATGAATAATATGTTTCATAATTAAACTAATTAACATTACTGAAATCACTTGCCAGAGGACTGTTATCGCAACGACCGAGATACATACTATCATCACAAACGTGGTTTTGTAACTAAAAAAATTACAGTTTCAACACCGTTCTCTGCAATTTTGGCAAATTCACACTGATTACATTAAATTCCATCCAAAAAACATTTGCAAGAGTAATAGCTTTTTCTATTTCAGTTTTCAATGTTTGGCAGGGGACTGTTTGAAAAAACTCCGGAAAGAAATTACATGACAATATTAAGTTTTAGAAATGCGTAATTAGACCTTATTTCATAAAAAAATATAGTCGCATTATTCTATTTTTAGATATTAAGTAGCAAATTTATTTAGTGTTAATAGGTTTTTAACAATATTACCTTAAGTGTTAGACACAGCGATTGGGACAGCCAGGGGACTTTGTTTTTAGCTCTTAGATAATTTCTAGAAAATAAAATTAAACTATTGTCCATCCAAATACATTTGGACTACAAAGTATTAATGCTTCACTTGAATTAAGAGAGATAATTATTTTATTACTTAAGACGACTTTACTTTATTACTTTTATTATTTAGGAAGAATGCATCACAAATTTCAAAACGTAATTTTGAATGGGCTACGAAAATTGTGCGAAAAAATATTTCAGTGATTTGATCGCGAGGAAGGAAAAGAGGCAGCTGACATCTGTTTCGTATTCGCGCCGAAAGATGCGTATCTCGCCGTGGCTACGCATTCAGAGCTCATCCTGTCTGCCATGCCAACATTCGAATGCGGAAAATCTTTCCGTGGTGTCGGATCTAATCTTTGCGCCTGGCTCGGAAAAATATGCACGGTGGATGACTTTAATCAGTCACGGTAATGACACAGCACGCGTGCCAAACTTGGCACGTCAGGCGATTTTCCTGGCAGGCAAAACATCCACGAAAATAAAAAGAAAAAAATGATATAATGATTGAGAGGGCCACGAAATGGTGAGATTTTTAAACAGCTAGAAATTCTATTGAGGTTAGATGTTGTAAGTAACATAAAGCAAAAATGTCAAAACAATTAACAGCTAATACAATTAAAATATTATGGTTAAATTTAAGGAAATTTGAAACGCTTTTTGCATTGAATAAATATTGTGCTGAGGACTGTTTTGAAACACGGAAGAAACCCCTTTCTGCTTACTTCTCGCTGGTGTTTAACATAGTCAAAACCAGCACTTGTAGTTGACACTCATAAAAGGAAAAAAGAACTTAACAAGAGAAACCCAGGAGCCTAAAAGTCATCTAATAAGTTGAAAGGTAAATAAATATTGCAAGTTTAAACAACCATAGGGGCTCATACAAGGGGCAAGGGGGTGACTACCCCTCACTTCCAAAAGTAAAGGGGCCTTGTCCCCCACTTTTCAGAGTTAAAAATTACTGATAGATCGAGAAATGATTTTTTTCTCAGCAGCTTGATTATT
Source organism: Uloborus plumipes (assembly GCA_038373865.1). Classification (NCBI taxonomy): domain Eukaryota; kingdom Metazoa; phylum Arthropoda; class Arachnida; order Araneae; family Uloboridae; genus Uloborus; species Uloborus plumipes. The sequence goes on from JAXGGA010000942.1 coordinate 136,997, forward strand.
TTCACAAGAAAAAAAAAGCTGGAAATTCGAAAAAAGTTACTTTTTTCGTGTTATTTCAAAAGAATTGAACGTTGAACCAAAAAGGGGATTTCTATTGGAGGTCATGATTTTTGAGGCCTTATTCCTCAATTTTGTGGGGGGGGGGGGGGTTCATTTGATCAGTAATATTGATATCTAATAAAATAGCCAAGTTTCGCACAGGAAAAAAATAACTTTAGCGGTTCAACCCCTCCCCCCCCCATTCTTTTGACCCCTCACCTCTTTAGTGCACCAACCGCCCATGTAAACAACACATAATTTTGTCGTTTTTGCATAATTCTCTTTTTTTCTGTAAGTGTCTACTACTAGTGCAATGTTAGAACTGATATCAACTACTAGTGGTTTAACCTTAACGTTTCTTTTACTTACTGAAGTGTGAACGTTTGTTTTCTGTTTTTGAAACTTCCGTTACTTATTATCATTTATGAAAGGCTTCAAATAAGCACACACACACACTCACGCAAATTTTGAAAAACGAATGCATAAGCTGCCTACTTTCTGAAAATGGATATAGATTTTTGATGAATTTATACACTCCTAAGCAAAGAGGAATTTGGCTTTTAAATTCCTCATTCTTTTGTAATTTGAGAGACCGAATGATATACCCATAGTATTAATAAGTAAAAAAACAGCTTCAATCTGCACAACAATTCTCGTATGTAAAGGAATATAAAAGAAAAAAACGGATGCTTCTTAAACCAACTGAAAATGTCCCTCAATAAAGTAGAAATATAACAAAAGTTTCTTCATATAACGAAACACTTTTCCTCATGTAGCAGACACAGACATTACGGAAGTTTCTTCTAATAAGAAAAACAAATGAATCAATAAATAAATAATAAGAAGAAAAGTCTCAATAAAAAGAAGTAAACGCAACGAATATATATAGCACAGGATGAAATCGTGAATTTTCTAGCACTGGAACGCGAAAGAAAAAAAAAATAAATCTCGACTCCCAACCAATTTTATAAAAAAGGGGAATCTATTTTCTAGAAGAGCAATACTAGAACGGTGTTTCGGCTCTAAATCCAACAGATTTAGTAAAAAGGGGTCCATGCCGTTGTGGGCCCGTAAACAGTTTTCAATTCAATTCAATTCATTTCAATCAAGGCAATGCAAATCATACACAAAGAACACACGTAGCCTAAGACAAACACAACATATATAGAGCACAAATACAGAAAAAAACAAACGTCAAGTATATGCATCAAAACAAAAGCCCTGATTAAGTAAATGGGAGTAGAGGCTGTAAAAAAAACAGCCGGACGAGCTCCCACCACTCAAAAAAGAGACAAAATTAAGGGCAATATATATATATATATATATATATATATATATATATATATATGTGTGTGTGTGTGTGTGTGTGTGTGTGTGTGTGTGTTGAAAAAAAAACAATAACACAAAAAAAAAAAAAAAAATCAGAGCATTAAATGCAGTATCATGATAAAACCCTACTACACCATTTCGAGATGAAAATTCAACCGGGCAATTCCACGGTAACTTACGTTACATTTCGACCAACTCTTATGCAGTTAGCTCCTTAGTACAGACAAATATTGTTATAAAAACCTTGTACAAAAGCATTCAGTGAAAATGACAGTCAAAAGCAAACTTAAAATGCAAAAATATTCGATGCACTTAAATTTTACAAAATTTAGCAGTCAAAAATAAGGCAGTAACTTACGTTACACAAAAAGGGAATGCCATAATATGAAAATTGGTTCTAAGGCGAATTTCTGCTCTATTACGGCTGTTTTCTTGTTTGAAGTATAATTTATCAGTTTCTTATAATATTTAGGAATTAATTTTCATAAATTTAAAATTTTATTTTAAAAATTGAATTTTATGGGAATTTTTAACTGGGTAACTTACGTTACAGTAACTTACGTTGCAAAATTTACTTACAAGCATATCTTTATTACAAAAATTAATGAATGAGAATTACAGTTTAGTTTAGATCAAAATACTGAAAATTAACAATTATGAGCTAAATTTATAGAAATTTAATGCCAAACTCAATGATCAATAAAAAATATTACAAAACATAAGACTTTTAAATGCATACTGGCCGCTGGTATTAACAAGTTCAGGTAATTCTATTTTCGAATCATGTTTTCTCTTATAATAAATTTCCTCTGTCGTTTCTGGCCATTTCTAATTGGTTCCAACAGCAGCCATTACTTTTACTTTAAACTCGTTTTCTTCAATAATCGTCACAATTCAAGGATACAATGTATTTTCGTACTTCACCACAAACCAGTCACCAGCTTTTATCTCTGTTTTTTCTTCTTGTTCCTTAAAATACTAACTAAACGAAACCCTACATTTTGCTCATTTCTGGTTCTTAAATGGTCATTGTCAATGTGCGGATCTTCAGAAAATATTTTTGATACATTTTACTTTTTCTAACATACTTCAATACTATCAAGAGTGACTTTTATTTATGAATCTGTAATATCCACATGACTTTTCTCATACATTTTTCAAAGATGTGCTTCTACAGCACATCTTTTCTGCAGAGTTCAGTGGCATTTTAACGCAGAACAAAATATATTTCAATTGAAAGAGATAAACTATTTTTATATTTGTTTTTTCCAAAACATATTTGATAACTTTAAATCATAACAGAAGTCATTTTTGAATAATTCGTAGTACATTACCACTTAAATATTCTGAATGCAGTGATATTGTTTAAAGAGAATTAATATCTTAACAGCCAAAAAGAAGCATGTAATTTATAATAAAGGTGTATTGTAATCTTATTAACAAGCATACATTTTAAGAAATATGAGTAATCTAAATTAAGTAACTACAGTACAATTAAAAGAATTATTTAATAAATTATTCTATTAACCACATAGGTTTTATTTACAATTTACTTTATTTAGAAACACAAGTTTTGAAGTTCTACTAAGGTAACTTACGTTATTTGCATGTGTGGGTAACTTACGTTACACGTTTTGATTGTAGCACAAAAAATTAAATAAACAATATTCAAAAGAAAAGTACTGTTATTTGCTTAGTACACATCTATAAGATTGAAAATATAACATAGTTAACATTGTATTGCCCTTTCTTTATTTGCTGTAAAAACTTTAACATGTTTTTGGTAACTTACGTTACATGGAACAGAGCCTTTTTGAAATTGACAGAAATCACTTAATTAAAGTGAAAACACTCGTTTCATCAATTCACAATATTAATTTAAAGTGTAATAAACAACAATCTTCCTTTGTTACATTTATCTGATGGAAAAAATTGAAGCTTATCAATGTTGAAAGTTTGATCATTTGCTTCACTGAAAATAAATTGCTCTAATACCAACTTCAAAGTATTGCCGAAACTAAAAAACTACATTCCTAACAAAAAATTGTTATAAATTAGAAACTTCTAACATTTTTAAACCAAAAAATATGCAGAACAGTCACATTACTCGAGTTTAATTTTTTCAACGCTTTTCCACACTTGCATGGAATTACCCAACCGATCAACGTGAGGTATCCGTCGCTGTATTCCCTCAGCAAAGAAAAGGCTTCAAAGCGCAGTTGATCGATGCCAGTCACGTTGAACGCGCCCTACAGTTTGCTCAAGGATGGGTGGTTTGCCACTGATAACGGCCTGGATGGCACGAGGGAGTGGAGAGAGAAACTACTTTCATCCTATTCAGATACCTTACAAAAACAAAGAGAACTCTTATAGTCTTTGACGGAAGATTTGTGTTTGCGTCCGTTAGCTCAATTGAATCGTTTATTTCATAAAACACCTAAACGACGAACACTAAAAGTTCGAAAAAGTATTTTTACCGTTATTTATGAAAAAATCGAATAGGATTTCAATATTTTAAACTGAAAAATATCTATATTTAGATATATTACTTTCGGAAAATATTGTTATAAACGCTATTAAATAGTTTAACGTGAAGAAATAAATGTTTCCTTAAAATTAGAAATTTTGTCGCTTGGGTGGTTTCTGAAATAAACGATTCAATTAGCTTATGATGCTAACCTACCCAATGCAGCCTTCTAAAATACTATGAGCGCAAATTGAAGCTCTGTTATTGGCAATAGCCAATAAGATACACATTGAAGTTAATAAATGTGAAAAAAAAGTAAATTAAGAATTTTTGACGTTTGAAAGAACAAAAATTACAGAGTGCTATAGACACGTATTTCGGCTTTTTCAATGCAAAATATGCGAGCTTACGGATAAAAAGACATCCGACAAAAGCCTTTTGTCCAGTTAACTTGTTATATGGTTCCAAATTTGGCAAGTTTGAAATAAATAGTAAAATGATAGTGGATAATAGTTTAGAACGGTGAACCATTTCTATTTACAATCCGTTTCTAATTAAACTGTAAACATAAAGTTAAACATAATGTTTTCCCAAAGAATAAGTGAGTGAATGATGTGAGATTTCTTCTTTGAGAGATGATTGCATAAGAACACTACACTGTTAAAAAAATGTCCTGAAAATAACGAAAAAATATACGGCAGCTGAGTTGCCGGAGTGTTTCCGTTTCGTTAATTATATTTCTGTGATTTTGAAAAAGCTCCTTTCGTCATTTTTCAATTCCTCATTTTTTCGTTTCTTAATTCTCCGTTCTTCATTTTTTCGGCTCCTCGCTTATACGTTATAGGTTTTCACCTATATGCTTATACTTATATTAGATTACATCAATTTCGCATAAAATACTCAAATATTTTGAAGATGGAATGATAAATGCATAGTATTTCTGAGCGCATAACTTCAAAACATTAAAAAGTATTAACAAGGTGCATTTTTTAAAAAATATATTCTCTTAAGTTGGAATAAAAATTAAGTTCTTCCGAATTTTTTTTTCCTTTCTGAATCAAATTGAAGAAACTGCTTTCGTCACTTTTTTGAGGATGAATTTCGTCGAATGTAACGAAATATTTCTTCATCCTAGTTTCGTCAAAAATACAATCATTTTCGTATTTTTGACAGCATTAATGTAGTCAGATTAGTTTCGTTGTAGTTGAGCATGTTAATTTACTCAATTTTTGAGTATATATGTCTTTATGTTTTGAGCAGATAAGTTCTTATTTTAGTTGATATTTTTATCAGACTCAATCACATCAAAACTTTATAATCTTACAACTAGGGATGCATCGATTAAATGGCGGTACCGATTAACCGGCCACTTTGTCGATTATGATCGATCGGCAGAATCGGGCCGATTAATCGGCCGAAAAAATATATGTTTTAAATATTGTTCTTTAAAGTATACCATTACTAAGAAACTATGATGAATAATTTTATTAACAGTAATGATAATCCTCACAGTTGATACAAAGTTTTAATGAATTAATTCTCCTACTTTGAATAAATATACACATAGACAATGTTGCAACATTTTTTATGTGGCGGTAGTTTCCTCCTTAGCACAGTGCTTTTACACAATCTCTAATTTCCATAAAGAATAAAAGTCTTGAATTAAATTGTTGCTAATTATTAAAAATTTCAAATTGAAAGTAATCCTAAATTGGAGAGCTCACCACAGACTCCCCCTCCCCTTTTTTTGCATTTTCATGTCCAACATGAAAATGAATTAACAATGTGTTGATGTTTTTTTATTGACAATAACATGAAAATTGGTTCTAAGAAATTTGATAAAACATTGCAATTATTTTGTGAAAATTAGGAAAATGGGAAAAAAATCTTCTCTCAGAAATAAATTACTTACTATTTCTAATCTCGGAATTGTATAAGAGAGAAAAAACAGTGATGGTAAAATTGATAGAATTAAAAACATTATAAAATAATTAATTGGCTGAGCCGATTATCAACAGCCAATCAATCGGTAATCGACCAATTTGCTTATCGGTGCATTCCTACTTAGAGCCATTATTTCTCTTTTTATATGTAGTTTCACACAACCTAAAAATATAAGAGAGTGTAGGGGAAAAGAAGCAACAAATTCAATTTTATTGATTTTGAAATTCAGATGTTTAATTTCTTCAAAATGAAACAGCAGCAGTTAACTCTTTGTCATTAACTACCTGTTCCTTATTTTGCTCTGTTAACAGCTCAGGGTTTAAATTTTTAGAAGCAATGCAATAAATCACAAGAAAACAGTACAGGTACGACTCATGAATGCAGTGAATTAGTAGATCAATAGGTTGATTCAAAGGAAAACATTGCATTTTCTGAAAATTATTACTTTCATTTTTTTAATGCACGATAGCTCTGATTTGATTGTCCGAACTTTTAATGATGCTTAAATAAAGACTTATACATTGTTTTTTTATTCATTTCTTAATAGGCATTGATCTAATGGTTAAAATAAATGAGAAAATGAAGTAAAGTCAGAAAGTAAAAAAGCTAAGTTTTGAGACTAAGCTTTTAATTCTTGATATAAAATTACAAAAATCATTTCACTAAATTTTACTAACCCTTACCACCAGTAAGTTTATACATGCAATTCTTAAAATACACAGTTGGTTTACATCATGAAATAACTAACTGTTAAGTCTGGACTCAGATTAAAATAAAAATAGCAGTAACAAAAATAAAAATTTTTACCTCCTATCTGCAATAAAAGTTGCTCAAAAAAGGCAACAACAGAGTGAGTAGATTTTACAATATTCTAACACACCTTTTTGTTGCCCATTTTGATTCTATCCATTGCGATAAACAAAGTCTTCTTAAAAATGTTGAGCAATGAAAGCGCGGAATACCGCATAATCACATGACATCACATGAAAAGATCCAAATTATTTTTTCAGTCAATTTGATTTACTACGCAGAATCCTGGAATAATTCTTATTCGAATGCTATAACAATAGTCAACGCTCTTCGATGAAGCATTTTCAAATTGAAACAAAATGGCACACATAATCACGTCCCGGGGAATATGATTACTAAATAACACATTCGCATGTGATGTTATTTGTGAAGTAACTATTCAAACGTCGCGACACACGTCTTCTTTTCCATGCTAATGCGAAGAATACAAGTCGCTTTCACAGAAGATTAAGCATGCTTATTAATTCTCGATGACTGCGCTTCTCGATGAACTTCTGCAACGCACTTAGATCCAGTTACGCTGCAGCGACAATAAAGGCGGGAAGATAACTTCCTCGTTCGATTTTTTTTTAAACCACAAAACCGGATAAATTCCGTTTTTGTTTCTCCAACTCGGTAATTCACGGAATATTTCCGCTTTTTTAAGGAAAAGATACGTTTTGAAACGAAAACGGAAATTTCGTGTTAAAATCAGTGAAAATCTTCCTGAAAATTCAGGTTTTTTTTTAACAGTGTAGAAAAGCTGTTAACTATCTTCACATCCATAAGCTCACCTATTTTGTATTACTCCTTGTAACCCAAAACACGCATGTCTGAAGGTTTTGCAAATTAATGCTATATTCTTCTTTACTTTCTTCTTTTTCTTTTTTTGACGTTATATGGGCAATTCCAGCGCAAAAGACGTATCATTTGAAGCTTTAATACCCTCCAAAGTGCCCATACATCCTAAATTATTGTTTCATTGCATACACTTTATGAAAAACATGGACTCTACTTCTATATTATGAAGATAATTTTTAAGCTTTTTCAAAAGCAATATTTTTTACATTTTGTTCTAAAGCCTTCAAATTTTTATTACACTTAATTTTAAATAAATACTAAGAACTTTTATAAAAAAAAGTATATTTAGTAGTATGAATTACTTGCAGTTCGTTAAAAGTTATACAGGATTAAGTCATACATTCAAATGATGGAAATCCCTTTCTGTCTAATGAAGGTTTTGGAAGCACAATGTACTATTTCGTTTTTACTGACGATTAAAAGCTCACTTTTACAACATAAGGGATTGGATTGCTCATCAAATATTGATGGCTTCGTATGGGTTCTAATTCAGTTAGTATAATTGCCAATATTCACGCTTTTAAGTTAAATTTTATCATTTGTTGGCTGTTTGACATAACAGAATATTTCATGCAATACTTGCCTTCAGTCTTACTGCAGTCAGTCTTAATGTACTAAATGAGTTGAAGGCATTTCATGGATATCAATCCATCTTCATTCAAGTTTATCCACTGTTGCGATAGCTTAACGTTTTGGAACAAAGATGACTGCTATCTTCCTGCATGCAGTGTTTGCACATTTGACAAGACTTTTGACGTTATTTACGACACTACTACGTGTTTTAGTTTCAACAAAAGCATTGTGTTTCAGCTAGCCATTGCCGATAGAAGTGGAAAACGCAATAGGGTACAAAGATAAAATCTTTGAAGACCTTTTGAAGAAAAGATGTGTTATGTATTTATCATGCTACATGTAGGTGTGAACATCTCGCATATGATTTCATAATATTTTGATGCAGGATTGCGACTGTAAAACTTGGAACACTATCATTTGTCTAATGGGCACTTCGCATCTCCTCCTTGTATGCAATAATACAATTTTCTGAAAATTTAGTTTGAGTAAAAGCTCTTGTGGATCTCGTGGAATCCTTCTTAATCAGATATTTTAACTTCTCCAAGTATACTAACATTGGCTATCTTTAGTGTAAGGATGGGACTATTTTGCTAAAGCGAATGTTTTCTCCCATTGCTATCATTTCATTTGCTCACAGATATTTTCTTCATGCAAGATTTCTAGAACACTGGAGTTTTCATTCCTAGCAGATTCATAAAACTCAAGTTCAAAAGTTAGTGAATGTGCTCATGTTGCGCAATAGTTATTCATACATTCATCACTCTACTACGTCTCGTGGTTTCTCGCAAATTACATAATAAATAGATTGCAAAACCTTTTGAAACAATGTCTGCATATTTATGTATCTGATACACAAGTATATTAACAGAAGTTTTACCGGTAAGGATTACATTAAGAAAGATACGTCTGTTACTGAATGTGATACGTCCGTTACGGATGGAAAAATGCTGCGTTTGTTAGGCGATAAAAAGCTCGTTAATGTATGATTTTTCTTTCTGATAGGTTACTATATCAGTTAGATGTCTATGAAGTTAGAAAATTGAGTAGAAGAATTAAATCCAATAAGAATTTTTTTCCGAAAGTGAAAAAATAACGAATTTGTGTAACGGGTGTACCAAAATTTGAAGGCATTTTTAAGTAATGCAATTAATAATGCATGAAGATATTTTAGTATCCTTTCTAATTTAGTTTAAACATTGGATAAGTGTAAAACCAATCAATGATTCATCGAAACGCATTAACTTTTCATCTATCAAAAATTGAAATAAGGTCAAATTTCGCAATTTGTACACTGTAAAAGAAATCCAGAAACGTTTCTGAATATATCGGGCAGCTGCGGTTCATGTTATGTTTACGTTATGTTAACGTTTCTGAGTATGTCGGAATATTCTTCCTGTTATTTTCAGAAACGTTTCTGAGTATGTCGGAAACCTCTTTGTTGTTTTGTTATTTACAAAAGTTGAGGCGCACAAAAATAGTTATAACGTAAGAAACTTGAGGATTTTTAAATCCTCAATAATAATAATTTTGTTTTTTCACACCATTATAAAAGTATTTTATTGAATTATAATTTGATTACTTCTTGGAATAAAATACTACTCGTCTCATCTGTGAAAAAAAAAATTAAACTTGTTAAATTATGTGAAACTATAGTTAAGATTTGTATTAAAAAAAAAGTTACAGAAAAAGGATTTCAAGATGTCCAAAAACGTTTTTGAAAATTTTAGAGAGAATTCTGGGATACTCAAAAACCCTTTTTGAAAATTTCATAAACCGCATCTGCACAATATAAACACAAATGTTTTTCAAAATTACACAAAGAGGATTCCGAGATACTTAGAAACGTTTTCTAAAATTACAGAAAGCAGATTCCGAAGTACACAGATACGCTTTATTAAATTACAGAAAGTAGATTCCGAAATGCATAGTAACGCTTTTGGAAATTGCAGAAAGCATGTTCCGAAATACTCAGAAACTTTTAATAAGTTACAGAAAATATTCCGAAATTCTTAGAAATGTTTTTGAAAATACCATGAACTGAAGCTGCCCCATATATTCAGAAACGTGCCTTGATTTTTCTGACAGTGTACGAGCGTCATTTTTTGTAAGATAGACATTTTAAAACGCGTACGAAGGTAGTACAAAAAGCGTTTGTGCCACAAGAGATGACTAAAAAATATTTCAGTAAATTCTAAATTATATATTATTGACATTTTCAAAAAGTATGTAATAGCCAAGAAATGTATCTATATAAAACATTCAAGAATAGTAACATGTTGGAATAGTAATAGGTGCTACTGTGTACTGTAGTCTGGAATGATATTGTATTCATCAAACAATATAAATTAGCCATTATTCATCAAACAATATAAATTAGCCTTTATTCAACAAACAATATAAATTAGCCCGCCATTTCAAAGTTTTCAGAAGGGGGGTGGCAAAAAATGTGCTCGAAGTATTTTATAGAAGAAAGCATCAAAATACAAGCAGAGATGCATAACAAAAAATAGTAAATTTGAAATCCAGGAGGATACATTGCAACCCCCCCCCCCCCTGTCCTAAATGGCAGGCCCGAAGCTAAATGCAATAAATGTCAAAAAAAAATATATATATATATATATATATACAGGGTGGTTATAAATTAACAGGAGGTGTTTGGAGCCCTCTAGCTCGCGAACTACTGGGCGAAATATTGCCCAATTTCGTGAGCGTGCATATTAGACTATGGGATTTTGATTTCTGGAATAAAAAAAATTAGTTTGAAAAAGCACCACCAGGGGGAAATTCGGATCTGTAAAAGTGTATTACACTGAATATCACGAATTAAACTTGAAAAGATGCTGCATAATTCAATTTCGCCAAGCAAAAATGATTGTTCTTTGCAAATGAGGTTTAATATGATCGCCGTAGAATTTTCTATTTAAAAAAAAAAATCCCACGAACAAAATAGCGGTCCATTTAACCAAATGGAACGCAATAATGTGCATAAACGCGTTGCGTTTAGCGATCGTCTGTATAAAATGACAGACTGGGAGCATTCTCATCACGAAATCTATTCTGATATGTTACGAGCTGCCGTAGAAAATGTTGTGCATCGTATGCAGTTCTTACAACTTTACAATGGCGATCATATCGAATCACATTTGTGACAAAAAGTCATTTTTGCAAATAAAATGGCTGCATTTTTTGTCAGTAGCAGTTAATTCTTCGACAATCAGAATAATACACTTTTACAGCGCCAAATTTCCCCCTGTTGGTGATTTTTCAAACTAATTTTTTTTATTCATGAAATCAAAATCCCATAGTTTAATATGCACGCTCACGAAATTGGGCAATATTTCGCCCAGTAGTTCGCGAGCTAGAGGGCTCCAAACACCTCCTGTTAATTTATAACCACCCTGTATATATATATATGTATATATATTAGGGTGGAGCGGAAAAAATGAATTTTTGATTTTCGTAAACGGGTACCTTTCATTTACTGTGAATGAGGATAAGTAACAATTCTGTAAAATATTTCACTTTTGCGACGTTATCTTTAGTCTGCGCATTTGGCCTAAAGTTTTGAAATTTTTGATTTTTTTTAGATTTTTCAAATTTTTTAAAAAAATATTGCAAATGATAAAACTAGTGACGGGTGGTTATTAAATGGAAGAAAAAGGTTTGAAATATGCAAGGATTTTTTTAAAACCATTTTAGATTATGATTTCAGTCTGCGCATTAAGCCCAAAGTTCATGAAAATTTTCGAAATTTTCGATATTTTCAATATTAAGCAGAAATTTTATAATTTGATAATTCCTCTCAATATTTACTTAAAGTGCCTTCAAAACATTTTCTTAATCATTTTGTTGTTTTTTTGAACTACTCAACTCTTTTCTTGCTCATTGAAAGTACCCAGGACTCACCACGAGGAAGTGGACGCATTTTGGGTGCCACCCGCGCTCCCCATGCTTCCAACCAATGAGAGCACACATTTACATTTCTTAGACAAGTCAGGAACAATAAATTGTTTCTTTGATTAGGAAATTGTTTGCATTAGTTTTGATGGATGCACTACAAAGACAGAAAATACAAAGGTGTAATACTGAAACTGGAAGAAAAACTTGGTAGACCTCTGTAATGAGATATTTGCCAATTACATTTGAATGAACTTAATTTGCGGCATTTTTTGCAAAAGCTAGATGGACCTACCAGTGGACCAAAGTGTTTTTTTTTTTGGGGGGGGGGGGTGTTGGATGAAGCCAAACAACATGTTATAATTTCAAATCAATTCAATATGAACCTATAGAATTTGTCATTCATCAAACCGATTTTGACAATAAAAATGATTTAAGTACTGAGCAACAGTAACTTCATGAGATGAGCAAGGTAGTTTAGACTGGAAAAATATCAAAAAAATTGTAAAACAATTCCAAGAAAGCTTTCTAAAGCCAGATGGTTGACTACAGCAAACATAATCTTTAGACTGTAATTTTTAAAAGAGTTCATAACTTTCGCGGTAAAAGTGTCCTTGCTCTTTTAGGATGAAGTGCAGACGTTACTAATTTAGATATGAATTTGTGTCGGATTATAAAGAGTCACACTTATCTCTCAGGGAAAAAGCAGAAAATTGTATTCACATCCATTCAAAATAATGTATAATTTGCACCCTAGAAATATGCTGTTATCGATATCTATATACATATAAAAATGGATGTATGTATGTTTGTTCCTTATACAAATCCACAGTTTCGTCGGATTTTTAACAAACTTGGTACAGAGGTTCCTTGATGCACTAAAATTCTCATAGGCGGGGTTTTGAAATTTAAAAAAAATCCAAAAATGCTCAAAATTCAAATTTTTTGTCTCAAAATGGCCATTTTCTTTCAATTTTGAATAGATAGAGTAATAGAGATAAGCCTTTAAGCATACAAATTGATAAAATGGAACACATTTAAATAGGAGTGTTTTCCAACAAAGATTACGATTAACAATGAATTATCAATTTAATGCTCACCTAATTTTATTTTTGTATGAAATAAGTTTTTATATTCCCATGTGGATAGAATTCATTCAAATATTTTTTTAGAGCTATGTTGTATTATAAGCACCTGAGCAACTCCGGATAATAATCTAGTTAGTTCATAAGAGAGCACATATAGAGAAACTTGTTTTAAATCGTAGAAAACAAACAAGCAAACAAGTGAAAACGCTTCAGATCCCAAAAATAGATAAAAATCTATTTACATACATAAATCAAAAGTCAGAATACATCGGTATGATTTCTTGTCATGATGTGGAAATTACAAAGCCACCTTTTACAGTTAATTTAACAACACAATATTTACAAAGATTACTGGAAGCTGAGAATTTAAATATGATTTCTGAATGCGCTCTTTTTAAATTTCCTTTAAGACTCGATCAGTTGAAAGAGCTGTCAAATAGGTCACAAGCTCATCAAAATTGGTATGTAATCACAGGAAAAGAAAAAGTTTAGTAAAAACGAGGGTATCTGACACGGTATCTGAAATGCGGTCACCTCCTCGTGGTGAGTCCTGGTTAGTTCCACATGAGCTAGCGAAGAGTTGCACGGTTTAGAGTAAAAACAAAATGAATAAAAACAGATTTGAAGACACTTCAAGTGAATATTGAAAGGAAATACTGAGTTTAAAAATGTTGAAAATATTGGAAATTTCGGAAATTTTCATGAACTTTGGGCTTAATGCGCAGACTGAAATCATAATCTAAAATGGTTTTAAAAAATTCCTTGTATATTTCAAACCTTTTTCTTCCATTTAATAACCACCCGTCACTAGTTTTATCATTTGAAATATTTTTTTAAAAAATTTGAAAAATCTAAAAAAAAATCAAAAATTTCAAAACTTTAGGTCAAATGCGCAGACTAAAGATAACGTCGCAAAAGTGAAATATTTTACAGAATTGTTACTTATCCTCATTCACAGTAAATGAAAGTATATATATATATATATATATATATATATATATATATATATATATATGGGCGATTCTCTGTAAACTCGTCATTTTTCACACGAAATCTGTCCGGGCACGGTTTTTTGAAATGTTCGTATAATTATAATACTGTTGCTCAGAAAATGAATCTATTACTTTGGTTTGAAAGAGGGCCAATTGAAGTTTGTGTTTTTCTGATAAATTATGATAGGGTGTAAGTCCCCCGCCTAGTATAACTAGGCAGGGGACTGTGCCAGGTGACTGTGTTTTTGCTCTTTGTTGCGTAATATCTGCAAAACTAATGGAACATAATTAATTACGAGACTACCTATAAATTGAGGCACAAATCGTAGACATAACAAAAATGTTTTATAATTAAATTAACTGACATTAATGAAATCACTTCCCAGAGGACTGTTTTCGTAACGACCCTGATGCATACTTTCATCACAAATGTGGCTCTCAAACTAAGATAAGTAGCGTTTCAACACAGTTCTTGGCGATTTCGGCAAATTCACACTGATTACTTTAAACTTCATGCCAAAAAGAATTTGCAAAAGTTATAGATTTTTTGTAAAACAGCTTTGAATTTGTTGCAGGTTACTGTTTGAAAAAACTCCGGTCAGAACTTACATAACAATTTTAAGTTTTAGAAATACATAATTATACCTTATTTCACAAGAAAAATATAGCTTCATTATTCTATTTTTAAATATTAATTGCCAAATTTATGTAGTATTAATAGGTTTTTTGAAATACTATCTTTAACAGTTAGACTATGTGATTGGGACAGCCAGGGGACTGTTTTTTTGGTGCTTGGATAATTTATATAATATTTACATAATTTTATATTTAAGTAAAATACGTCACAAAGAGCCACCTGCTTGTGATAAACTCAATTTTGGTTAAAAAGGACCGATACGACTTTTGTGCTTAGCACGGCAGTATACGCTCCAAAGCTTAAGAAAATGTGCGTACTTTTTAATTCATACGACTTCCGTTTTTATTACTTTCGGCTAATTTCAAAATGGAATTGTCCGTAGATATGTACATCTCTTAAAATAGATCATGTTCAGCCATTGTGTCATCATCACATGAAGTCGTTGATCAGGTAAATAGAGTTCATCAAAAAAAAAAAAAGTTTTCAGGAATATGTACAATAATCTTCTTGATATCTTCCATTTCGTTTAGGTTGGTTGGAACGTGCCCTGATGGGTAGGCATGGCTTGAAGAAAAATCTACTTTCCGGAAAGTGGACTTCAGCAGCTGATGGCTGTGTTTTTGAATCCCATCAATGAACAATGTGTGTATTGTAATAACTAATTTTTCTTTACAGTTTTAGTAGAATTCTTCGTATCGAGCGGGGGCAAACTTTACTTTTGCATCTTTCTGTACATTTTCTCTTCGGCGTTATCTATTTAAGTTCTTTTTTTTTTTTTTTTTTGTATAAGTCTTTCCACCAATAATCAAAATTTTTGATGTTCAAGGACACGTCACCAACTTGGTGACGTGAAAGATGCTTTTACTCTGAGCACAGTTAATTCTTTATAGTCATCAGGCCAGTGATGCAGCTGAGGGGAGGTGGGGTGGGATGTAAAAACACTCACAACTTTGGTTTGAGCATTGTTGAAAATCCAATACAGTAGTCCTTTATACCTGAAAAGATTGTTTTAATCACCCTTATTCAGAAGGAAATTCTGGCTGCGCTAGTGCTTCAGGTGTGCAAAAATGCACAGGCAAAAATACATCTATTGTAAAAAAATTTCAACATTTCGCCACAAAGAACTCAACTGTTCTGTTGAGACAAAGAATAGAGTATGACATTGGCAAAAAAAATATTTCAATATGTTGTTGGCAGAGGAAGTTATGACCGTTTGAATATCGGTAAAATATGACATTTTTCATATTTCGGCCTTACGCAACTAAATGCACGTTGAACTTTTCTCATTTGTTTACACATTATTTAAAGTACTTACACTGGTCTTTCAAACGACACTACTTTTGCCGTGGCAACTGAAATGTACAAGCTGTTTTTGGACCTCAAAAATGCTGAAAAACGTCAAAAATGCCTTGTTTTGAGCGCCTTCACTGACCTTACGGCAACAACTTACCTCAAATTTAACATTCATTTTGTAAAGTTTGAACCTTCTGTATTCCATATACAAAAAGAAAATTGGAGTTCAACAGTTCCTGGTAGGAGTTTTGGCTCACAGCAACTTCCATGTCCTGAAAATCCGCTTAATTTTTGATGCCGCACCTTCGACTTTAGGGATCCATAAAAGCTAAACAACTCAACTTTAGAACAAAACATTCTGGATTTGGTCTTTTATTAAGATAATAAACATTTGGTAAATTTTCGGAAAAAATTTGAGACGTCATGAATCACCTCATAATGCTAGGCGTGACAGTTTCTCAGATTCTTGCTCTAAAGTCAAGCCACAACTGCTCGTTTTAAGATCAAGATCTTTTTTGGGACGACATGAGTGTGTTCAATTTATGTTAACCCTTTAACTGTCAAGTTATTTTGATGATTTGGGTGCACAAATTGTCAAAAATTTTTATTGCAAAAATCAAATGTTTAGTACAAAATAAAACATACTTAGATGTTAAAAATTGATATTTTGAAGCACTAAAATATTTAAAGTTTTGTAGCCACTGCATATTTGCTTGAGGCGGCTGCCACTCAACATGGCAGTTGTAAAGTTCACTTCTAGTGGAGCATTATTTTCTAAAAATGAAAAAAAAGTATTTTCTAAAAAATAAATAAATGAAAAAAATATTAAATAAATAAAAGGGAATTCCTTTCAGTTTTTCAGTCTTGTGTGACATAACTGAAAACACTTTTCCAAGCACAAACTCGAGAAACAGTCAGGGACGTCATTTCAAGTTTTTCCAGGGGGGGTGGGGGCAAACACAATGCAATTTCATCGAAAAACATACAAAACCACGCCCACTTACCGTAAGATGGGGTAACTTTGGGACTGGGTGGGTAAGATTGGGACAACGGGTTAATTTTAGTTTGCAGGATTCCCTGGGAGACACACTGCGTAGGTTCAATCTGCAAACGCGTTTTTTGTTTAGTCCTGTACCGTGCCGCTACCTGGCTGCAGTTTTTAGAACCAGTTTACTACCATTTTGTGACAGCTAAGCTTTATATTTTGCCATTGTTTTTCACAAATTCTTGTTTTGATGAAACTTTCTCTTCTGCCTCAAGAACTGTGAACTTCAGATCACTTTCAAGTACGTATACACAATACCAACCATCTTCTTAAGTATCTTATATAGAATTAACAATGTTAAAAAGTATTTTGTTTGATGTAGCCTATAAACTGTTCATTTTCAGCTCTTTACGGGGTAATTTTGGGACAGCCCCAAAGTTTGTATACGGGTTTTTTTTACAATACTTGTTTTTTTTTTTCAGCATTGCATTGGACAATAAAATGCCTAGAAATTATAAAAGAGCTCTTGGCACACGGCCCTACAGAAATGACACTGAAGAAAATTTGCAAGAGGCTTTACTAGAAATAAAGAACAAGACACTGTCGATCCGAAATGCAGCCTCCAAGTATAAAATACCAAAAAATACACTACAATATACTACATCTGAAATCCCAGGAAAATCCGGATGAAATTCATTACTCAAAGGACGAAATTGTTCAGAAAATTGATGAATCGGAACAAATTGGTCGGTGAGAAATTTTCAAAGTTAAACAGCTTCAAGTGTACAGTGATCTCTTGGCTTCAGCAGACAAAAACTAACTTTTATGAAGTGTGTAAATAATATTTTTGTATGTTCAGTAAAGATCCAAAGCCTAATAGTATTAAAAAGTAATTATTTGCAATCTATGTGTACATGTATCATAACTTCATTCTTTAAATATAATATTATGCGTTGCAATTGGTACACACTCATTTACCTTGTCTTTTCTTAAGTAGATAATGCACTTATACAATATTGTGAGGTAACATTGCTAAGAAGTCATGTTTCTTGCTATTTCTAATGGAAATAATCCCAATTTTACCCCAATTAGTGGGCTAAAATTGAGACAGTTTAAAATATTTTTTAATAAAATACCCTTGTTCCTAGAGTTATTGTCTTGTTATATTTTGTTAGAGGAAGACAGGCTTTACATATTAATAAGTTTTTCAGTAACCTAACTTAAAAAATAAAAAAAGAAACAGCGTAAAACTTTGAAAAGTGTCCCAAAGTTACCCCATTCTACGGTATATGTAAATACACTGATTTCTCAAAGTCAGGAGGGGAGGCAATTGACCCCCCCCCCCTAAATGACGGGCCTGGAAACAGTCTGGTTTGATAAAGAGATGAAGTCGAAATAAGCGTCTCCCGATATATATTCGGGTATAACAATACGATGCACTCAAAAAAAATAAAAAAATAAAAAAACATTGCCCCGAGTAATACTCGGGCGTGACATTTTCGAACACCGTGCCCGAGATTATCTCGGGCATGACAGTTAAAAGGTTAAATCTTTGTTTCTCAATTCAAATGCATTTTTTTAAATTAATTTTAATTTTTCATAAGTCCAAAATTGTTTTTGAATTCTGTCGAATCATACGTTTACTGGTATAGAAAATAAACTTTTATTTGACAGTAACTGTCTGCTCTTATTCTCTCCCATCAATCTTACTAATATTTGTGAGACTTATTACAGTTTAAATTGAAAAAAATAAAAATTTTAACATGTGTTCCCATTGACCCCTATCAGCGGGGTGAATGGAAGCACCTCTAAATCACTATGTATATTAATAATAACTGTTACACATGTTTTGTCTTTGCTTGAAATATCGAAAACAAAGCAAGACCGAAGTTTTTGAGACTCACGATTTTAAAATTTTCAATAATGCGGTCATTTTGCAAATTTTCTGCAGTTAACCTCAAGTTAGAGAAGAAATTTGGCAGTAAGCTGCAAAATGACTGCAATTTTCTTGTAGAGTTTTTTAAAAGTATATCCTATCTTAATCTCAAAAATGCCGAGATTTGAGCCGAATAAGCATCATTTGCCGAGAGATTAAGATCTGCTTCTCGTTTCAAAAACTGAAGAAAAATTGCAAATTCTTGCAAAATTTAAACATACTTGCTGAAAAACTGCGGTTTTACGCAATTTTCACATCGCGATACCCCTATGATTAGATCACTTCTGTTTAGATAGCCATATGGCCATCGTGTTAGCAACATTTCCATCCACATTTTTATATATATAACTTATGAGAAAACTCGATAAGGGTAGGTCAACTTAAGTCAGATGTTAGACTATAAGAGCGTCTCAGACTTGAGGATTTCCTTTCGACTACGTTCGATATCTTAATAAGATCCATACTTCGAAACCTTTTGACTTTCGCATTTGTTAAGTTCTTCTCGCTTTCACTCACCCCGAAACTCGATGCTTCACCCAGCCATCTACGCAAACCACCCCTTTTCAACTTTTCAGTAACGCTACCTAATAGAACTAATGACTTTACCAGCTACTAATGGAGCTCAAAGCGAGAGAGAAAAAAAGTCTCGCCAACAGTTTCTCAGCGATATACGGAAGGAAGTGTCATTAAGTGCAGACACTCAATACCAAACTAAGATTTCTCGCGTTGATTCACGTGAAACCGGGTGCGACTTTGCTTGTCTTTACTTCATTAGACACGGAGAAGGACTTTCTTAAATATACGAAGCGTAAAAATCCGCTACGAATGGTGTTATCTCCATGCGACTCATTAAGAAAAGTGTTTTTATAATGCCTTTTTTTTTCCTTTTAGAAAATTTCATGGTTTACTTTGGTTTGGTTTGTTATTTCCACTCACACTTTTTACTCGAACAAAAAATTGGTGAAAACATTCGCTACTGTTTTATGACAGCGAGTCATAAATATTGCAATATCTAACGTGTGCGAGTTTTCGTAACGTACTTAACCCATTTATGCCCAATAGCCTAAAAACGGAACGCTTATTAGTTACTGCATACAAAAATCTGTAATGGGTGTATCATTTTACTAAAGCTGTTTTACACAAGTTAAATAGTCCTTCTTCTCGAGAAAACCAGTTAGAGCCACTAGTTGGACATCAGAGTTTATTTATTGACAGCTATTTTCAGACAAATCAGTCAAGCAATGATCCAGCATGGGTAGCCACAGAAAGTAAGTGTTTTTTTTTGCGAGCCTTTTTTTTTTCATAAAATTAAACTATTTTAAAATGATTTGCTTAAAATTGATCACAGATGCTTTCTGTACGTTACTTTGCACAAGTAAAGTCAAGTAAGATCGTATTTTGCTCACATATCTGCCTAGTGTCCCATAAACAGGACGTTAGATAACTTAATAAATATGGCAACGGCAATCTATTTTAGGCCTAAAATGTATGTAAACCATTCCAAGTAAAAGTTTTAAGTAGATAAAAATTGAAAAAAAAATGTTTAAAAAAACTTAGGCATAAATGGGTTAAATATGTGATGAACTGTGGACGATAACCGATAAAAAGTACTCAAACTTGTTTATCCCACAATATCATTGATTCCCTATACGAGGCATGTGAAGTGGACTTCATAAAATAAAACGTCACATTAAGTTAGAGAACTTTTGTTTTAGGAGTTTGAGTACGGGGCATAACGCAGCTGAGGCAAAGGAAAGCATATGCTATAATAAAGCTGAATTCTAGATGGGACCCCACCACTACAACGAGATGGTTGTTGTTACAATTGATGCGACACTGATGATTGTCATCATAATAATCATGTAAAATGTTGTGGCATCAAAAGTTTGACTGAAAGATGGCTCCCCTTTTTTTCGTAGCGCCTGAACTTCGGCCTGGGTGGCTTTAGAAATTATAAGTTATTTATTTTTTCAAGTACGTTTGTTATTAAAGCGCTTTTCAACGTTCAGTTTACACACACACATATGAAACATACTAGGGATGCACCGATTACTCGGCAACACCGATTAATCGGCCATAATCGGCCACCCTGCCGATTATTAATAATTGGCAGAATCTTGCCGATTAATCGGCGGAAAAAATATTTTTTTTGTATTACTTTTCAAAGTATACCATCACCAAGAATCTGTGATAAACAGTTGTATTAAAAGTAAATAAATGTAATTTTCTGGAATAACATCCAGTATGAAAGTGAACCGAGTAAAAACAAAACAAATATTTCGTATAAGGCGTAAAACTGATTGGAATATTAAAAGAAAACCGTTTGTTAAATTCCTGAACTTTTCAATTGGAATACGAAAACATAAATATCTCATTTCATTTATAATCAGTCAAATGCTAAAAAAAAAAAAAAAAAAAAAAAAAAAATACTTGAGGATGCTTGAACAAGAAATTACGATGGATAAATTTATGAACAAGAAATAAATAATTTTCGTCAAGCACAAGTATAACATGTAGTACGAAAGTGTAGTGTAGTAAGTAAAAAAAAAAAAAAACAATTCAAAGAATGAAACACAAAATAGCAATGTAATAATAAAAAAATAATAATAGTCCTCTCAGCTGATACAAATGATTTAATAATTTAATATTCCTATTTTGAATAAATACAAACATTTTGACAATGGTGCAGAATTTTTCATGTGTAGATACTTTTCTACTTAGCTCTTAATGCTTTTAGATCACCTCTAAGTTTCAAAGAATAAAATACTTGATATAAACAGCAACTTATAACTGAAAATTAATTTGAGTTAAGAACATCATTCCTAAATTAAAGTGTTCACCACAGCTTCCCCCTAATTTTTTAAAAATAATTTTCATGTCTAGACTCTTAATACAATTTTATTCACAAAAATATGATAATTGGTTCAAAGAAATTTGCTAAAATTTTGAAATTATGTGTTTTGAAAAAATTGAAAAAATGGAGAAAAACAAATCTTCTCTCAGGAATAAATAAGTTGCCATTTCTGAAATCGGAATTGCAAAAGAAAGGGGGAAAAACAGTGAGGGTGAAATTTATATTATTAAAAATAATGATCCTAATCATTAATCGGCTCTACCGATTAATCGGCCGATTACCATTAGCCGATTAATCGGTAATCGGTAATCGGCCAATTTGCTTATCGGTGCATCCCTAAAACATACATTCATACATTTAACAATTTCTTTTTCTTACTCATATTTTTTAAAACAAAATTAGTTTTCATAAAAAGTGGACCTAATTGGTTTTGATTCAAAACAACCCAAATATGATGATTTAACTATGAGGTAACTATGACATACTTTCTTTGATATTTAACTATGAAGTGTTTCAAATATAAAACGTTAATTTCTCATTGTTTATTTTTCGAAGCTAATGAGTTCATTTATTACTTTCATTCAGTATTATTATGGGGAAAAAATGGTGTTTTAACTTTACACAACCAATACTCGAAATACTCGACGTAAATAATTGATATCTCAGTATGACGTTCGTTGGAATTGTTATAAACTGAACTTACATTTCACTCACCCATATTAACTACGTCTATGCCAGCGGTTCCCAAATTTTTCCATTTCGCGATTATTTTTCTGCCAATTAAACAACCCGCTAACCTATATGTAAAGTATTATACGCAAGTTGCACGCGTTTGACATGAGAACTTATGGTACTTAAAACCAGGGCTGCGGAGTCGGAGTCGGAGTCGGAGTCGAAGAGTCGGAGTCGGACTGATTTTGGACTAAAGGAGTCGGAGTCGGAGTCGCTGAAAAACATGTCGACTCCGACTCCGACTCCGATCACCTCCGATTTGGATGAAATTTTATGGTGGTGAAAACATGTCTTTGAAACTAACAGATACAAATTTTCAGCGTCCAATATCCAAATCCTAAGCATCTAGGATCATTAAAAAGATCTTGAAAATGGCGGGTCTGCTTTGTGAAACGAATTGCTATGTATGGGCTTATGCAAGATAATAAAAAATATTTGCAGCAAAAATGCATTGTGTTAAAATAAAATCTGTCCACTTAACAAGAAAAGGATTAGTTTTGTACGGAGTCAAATGACAAGAGCGGCACTTGTCTTTTGCTCTGGAGAAAATGAACTTTTTGGGAGGTCACAGTGATCTCCGAGAATTGAGGTAAATGTGGTGAAATTACCTGCGAGAATTCATGAGCAAATTGAACTTTTGAGAGGTCACAATGACCTCCCATGACCTCCAACTGGGATACCCCAGCTTGCTCCCCCCCCCCTAAAGTGAGTCCTGGCTACGAACATGAATAAAAATGAAACTCTTAAAAATGGACTTAATATTTCAACCTTTGTTTAGGGTTTTTCCCTCTTCACATTTGGGTAAAAAAATAAATAATTTAAAAAAAAGCAGGAGTCGGGAGTCGGAGTCGGAGTCGGAGTCGGAGTCGAAAGTTTTAAAATCCCGGAGTCGGAGTCGGAGTCGACCATTTTTCCTCCGACTCCGCAGCCCTGCTTAAAACACTTCATTTATGCTTAGTAGTGACCTCATTCCGGATCGCGACCCACAGGTTGGGAACCCCTGGTGTCTCGCCGCGTTGCCGGTAATCTCGGATAAAGAAGTCTGTCTTATTCCGTATACGGAACAGTTGTTTTATCATGAATGTCATGGTCTATAATGTTTAATTATTAAGTATGTATTACTCACGCTATTACAATACTCGTATTTTTGTTGTTGTTTTCCTTTTTTTTTAAATTTAAATATTAAAATTCAAAAAAAAAGTTTAAAAAACTAACCTGAGTAGAGAAAAAAACTTTGAAAGGTAAGAAACAAGGTTGGTGCTGCTTAATATCATCGTTTTCTTGAGTAAAATAAGCCATTTGATCTGTTTGGTACTCTTATTTATTTAATTCTATTAGTACCCTCTGTCAGTTCCACATAGATAACATTATAATTCAATTCAAACGCCGTAGTCGTGCGTTTTCAATTACAGAAAAACAATCTTACAGAATAACCATTAAAACTTAGTTAAAAATTCTTATATATCAAACTAATATGCTTGTTTGTGTATCAAATAAAAATGCTTTCTTTTTGTAGTTGACAACGCACGACTACATCATTTGAATTGAATTATAATGTTACTATCTGCGTGGCCCGGCTTTGCACGGCTTAACTTGAAAATAAAAATTATGTCAAGTGACACGTGTCTTAAAAAGTCCCGATTGCTTTCTATACTTAAACTTCGCCCACATGCAGAAAAGCTGAAAAAACATGACTTTTTGAATTGACTTGAGCCTTGAACGTTTAATACGAAACGGGGAAATGATATTAGCAATTCCAGCTATCTGCCAGGGAGTTGAGTTGATACACTTAATACTCGATTGAGTTGATAAAAGCCTTGGAAAATGGAGTTTTTATTTTAAAATTAAAAAGAAAAAATCAGGACTTAAATTGAAATAAAAAAATAACTACCAATCGGATTTTTTTGAAACTGGTCTCTAAACCTTCCCAGTACCAAAAGGAATAAACGGTGAAAATTACAACCAAATCTTCCCCTTATTCCATTTTTATGCATGTAGATTAAATATTAAAGGCCATAAGCTTTGAAATTGTTCTGAACTAAAAGGCATTATTTGCCTTGTTATAATCATCATAGGAGGGCCTAGAAGCGAAGTAAAATAAAATGCTTTTAAGAAACGAAATGAAGAAAAGGAAACCAACTATGAATTTAAAAGATGTTGCCATAGCAACGCAATAAAACGTTAATAACTTGATCAGAAAAGAGGTTTTCGAACTCAAAGTTCAAACGCTTGTAACTTTTATTTCTAGTGGGGATAAAAGCTTGGTTCTTCGACTGTAAGTCAAATCAATTCTGGGGTTAAAAATATCGTTCTATCCAATGGCGTAAAAATCAAAAGTGTAGAATAATTAGTTTATTTTTTATTGATGGTTTTAATGAACCAAGTATTGCAAGAAATCGGGCGAAGCCTTGCAAAAGGCAAGTTTCAAAATTAAATAACTCGTGCTGTATTTAAGTTAGAGAATCAAAACAAACTGCATAGGACGGATCAAGTTGTTCTGCTTCCAACGATATATGGGCGATTCTCTGTAAACTGGTAATTTGCTGTCCGGACCGAGTATTTTAAAAATAATAAAGTGTAATAAAATAATTATCGCTCTAAATATAAGTAAAGTACTAATACTCGGTGGCCCAATTGTATTTGGAGCTATAACAATTTAATTTTTTTTTTCTAGAAATTGTCTAAGTGCTAGAAACACAGTCCCCTGGCTGTCCCAATCGTATTGTCTAACACTTCAAGGTAATATTCCAAAAATCCTATCAACACTACATAAATTTAGCAATTATTATCTAAAAATAGAATAATGCAGCTATATTTTTTTCATGATATAATGCCTAATTACTTATTTTTTAAACTTAAAATTGTCATGTAAATTCTGTCCGGAGATTTTTCAAACAGTCCCCTGAGTCAAATTCAAAGCTCCAGTAGAAAAAATCTGTTACTCTTGCAAATGTTTTTTGACATGAAGTTTAAAGCAATCAGTGTGAATTTGCTGAAATTGCCGAGAACGGTGCTGAAACGATACTTAGTTTAGTTTGAGAGCCACATTTGTGATGAAAGTTGCCATCAGGATCGTTACGAAAACAGTCCTCTGGGAAGTGATTTTATTCATTTCAATTAGTTTAATTATGAAACATATAAGTTATTATGTCCACGATTTGTGCCTAAATTTATAGGTAGTCTCGTATCTAATTACACTGCTCGACATTGAAAATGCAACACCAAGAAGGAGTGGTCAGAAATGCATGCAAATTTTACCGTAGACGCACGTCACTGAGTTATGCAAATGATATGAAATGCGCAGCTCTCCGACGCACGTGAAGTAAGATATAAGAGAATGAAGTTGAAAAGTGGGCTATGTTCATGTTGGTTTTTCTGCCAGACTAATTATCGGAGAAATTTGGTTTTTGTCTCGAAGGATACGTGTGATAGGAGGAAATGCCACGCCGTCCTCAACGAAGACACTTCCAGCATATAGACGACTTTACAAGGGGTATGGTGATCGGACTGAAAAGGGGAAGTTGGTCCATACGTCAAATTGCAGCTGATACCCACATGGATGCAAGCACTGTGCATCGGCTGTGTCGGAGATTGTTGGAAAGAGGAAATGTAGCGACATTTCAGGAGTGCAGGTGCAGCCAGAGTGACGTCAGACCGCTTGGATCGACGGATTCACCGACAAGCTGTGGCGGACCCGCAAGTCACTTGTACGTCGATTCTGTAGCACGTGCAAGGTACCCTGGATGTTCCTGTGTCGACCAGAACCATTTCCCGTCGACTGGTTGCACGTGGCCTGCAATCACGGCGCCCGCTAAAAAGACTGCCATTGACCTCACAGCACAGACTCCAACGTTTGGAATGGTGCCGGACCAGAGCGACGTGGATGGCAGAATGGCAAACCGTAGTGTTCTCAGATGAATCCCGCTTCTGTTTGTCCAGCGATAGTCATCGCATACGTGTGTGGCGTCGACGTGGAGAAAGATCGAATCCGGCAGTAACTGTGGAACGCCCCACAGCGCGACAACGTGGCATAATGGTTTGGGGCGCTATTGCATACAATTCCGTATCACCTCTAGTTCGTATTCGGGGCACTATGACGGCCCAACGATATGTAGATAATGTACTGCGGCCGGTGGCAATCACCTACCTTCAGGATCTGCCAAATGCAATTTTTCAACAGGAAAACGCCCGGCCTCACAGTGCTCGAATCAGCCAACATGCTCTACGAGCTGTACAGATGCTTTCCTGGCCACCATATTTTCCTGACTTGTCACCAATCGAACATGTGTGGGACGTGATTGGACGCCGTTTGCAGAACCTGTCACTGCCTCGTTCAGAGGACGAACTGTGGCAAATGGTTGAAAGGGAATGGAGTGCCATCCCTCAGGACACCATCCGCAGGCTTATTGACTCCATGCCTAGACGTGTTTCTTCGTGCATCGCTGTCCGCGGTGGGCCTACTTCTTACTGAGCCGACGCCGTCCTCGCTCTAAATTTTGCTTACTTATTTTGAAATAAATATCACTTATTGTTCCATGCTGTCTCTGTCTTCTTACCAAATTTCATCAATTTCTGACCACTCCTTCTTGGTGTTGCATTTTCAATGTCGAGCAGTGTATGCTCCAATAGTTTTGCAGATATTACGCAACAAAGAGCAAAAACACAGTCACCTGGCACAGTCCCCTGCCTAGTTATACCACGCGGGGGACTTACCCCCTATCACAATTTATCAGAAAAACACAAGCTTCAATTGCCCTCTTTCAAACCAAAGTAATAGATTCATTTTCTGAGCAATAGTAAAATAATTATACGGACATTTCAAAAAACCATGCCCGGACAGATTTCGTATGAAAAATGACGAGTTTACAGAGAATCGCCCATATAACATTAATATGTGCAAGTAATTTTTAACCCCAGTATTCGGCGATTTATGTGAAAATTGCCTTGAATTCGAATACAAAAAGAATCGCTTATCGAATCTTTTCAAACATAAGCCCATGTTTCAGTCTGAGAATGTACCTTTCATATTCAGCAAGAATTTTTCAAATCGGTTCAGTGGTTCTGAAGATTACCCGGAACATACATACCTACAAAATTTACCCTCTCTCTCTTTATCTATAGTACCTGGGGACCGAGCCCGCTCGGTTAAAGAAAGAAAAAGAGGTTTGTTAACTCGTGTTTTTTTTCTAAAATGCGAAGTACTTATTTAGATAAACTTGAAAAGCATTTTTAAGCCTTTTGTTGCAATTACGCATTTAAAACAGCCGTAATTTGTTTAAAAAAAACACAACCTTATTTAATCCATGCTCACCGTAAAATCACACCCAATTTCATTTCAATTGGCGCCGAAAGCGCGAGAGGATTTGATGAGAATGGATGCAGAGTCCCTGTTCTCCAGTACGCATTTGGTTCCAGTTGGTTTTGACTTTCACTTCACTTCACACTTCGAGGTTCCCCCCGGACATACCACAGCTCGTGGTTTAACCAGGATGGGGCCCTGAAGAGCGCTCTGTTCATTTTTGAACCAGGCCCAAGTGCCGAGCAAACCCTTGGTCCAGCATCCCCCAGAGGTATCGTTTCACTTGGAGGATTTTATAACCACGAACATTTTTAACGTCCCCCAGCTAGCATTAATGAAGACGGTGGATCTTTGATTGGCTCGGCTCCCTCTATATGATTGGCCCGGGACCCTCCGGTTACGAGTCCGACGACTTACCGATCGGACTAACGCGGCCCACACCCAATTCTAACTTTATTTTGATAGATCTCTTTTAAATTTCAAAAACAATAATAATTATAGCGGGTTGCCAAAACTCGTTTGTCAAATACCATAAAAATTTAAATTTACGCGGATGTGATAAAATATGAAATCCATTGTTATAATAAAACATGGTTGCTATGAAACAGTGACAATAATAGTGATCATAAAGAAAATGGCGAAAGAAAGCTGGCCAAACTTTTAATGAAGGCACAAAAAACGTGGATTTTTGTGAAAACTCGCGTTTTTACAGAAAAAACTCCTATGAAGATTAACTGAAAAACCAAAACTTTAGCTAAATACAAAATTTCATCAAAATCGTTAGAGCCGTTTTCGAGATCCGAAATATATATATATATATATATATACAGGGTGTCCACTCCAATCGTGGACCAATAGCTAATTTCTAAACCGTTAGAGATAAGCATATAGTTTATTTACGAAAAAATCTCCAAATTATGAAAGGAATTTTGGGTCTATTCAATGTTTTTCAAAAAATCAAATTTTGAAAGAGTTACGAAATTTAAATTTTTATACAGCCCCCCAGTCCTATCAATCATATTTAGTAAAACATTCTTGACACTGTAACGTTTGAAACTAAAAAAAAATCACTCTTCTACGACAAAAATTGACCGAGTTATGACGTTTTGAAAAATCAAGATTTTGCATTATTTCATGGCGTCATCGAGAGATCGCTTAAGGGACCGTATGCGAAATCATTCAAAATCTTGATTTTTCAAAACGTCACAACTCGGTCAATTTTTGTCGTAGAACAGTGATTTTTTTTTAGTTTTAATCGTTACAGTGTCAAGAATGTTTTACTAAATATGATTGATAGGACTGGGGGGTTGTATAAAAATTTAAATTTCGTAACTCTTTCAAAATTTGATTTTTTGAAAAACATTGAATAGACCCAAAATTCCTTTCATAAATTGGAGATTTTTTCCTAAATAAACTATATGCTTATCTCTAACGGTTTAGAAATTAGCTATTGGTCCACGATTGGAGTGGACACCCTGTATATATATATACAAGAATTGCTCGTCTAAAGATATTAGATGTAATTTTGTTTCGAAACCTAATATTTTAAGAAAATTGAGTTTCATATTTACTGATTTTTAACCTGAAATATCTTACTAAACACTCTTGAGGAGGAAAAAAAGTATTTTAAAACTAACTATAACATTTTTATACGGGTCATTCCACGTCAAATCGCCTAAGGCTATGAGCCATCATGTCTCGGATTTTGTTCAATATTTTTTTACGGATAGATACCTATGAGATAAGCTCAAATTATTTTTTTTAGATTTTTTGAATAAAAATTTAGGGTTGTAGAATTTTTTGAAATTTTGATTTTTTCAGAATTTTTGCTTTTTTATTTTTGGTATGCATTTTGAAAAAGCTCTATAACTTCCTCATTTTTCATTCAATTAAGCCAGTTTACGCATCCATTTTAAAGCTAATTATTTTCTTCTTCAATATTAGTGACAAAAATGAGGTTGTGAAAAATAGAATTTTGCCAATAGTCGTCTGAAGTCAGATTTTGTGTTTTTTCAATTGGTATGTTCAATAGGTCATATCTCCGGAGTACCAACTAAGAACTGCCCAATTTTTTTTTTCAGTAATGACAACATCATATACTTTTTATGTATAAAAAATTAGGAGGGTGTTTTTCGTTGTTTTGGAATAAAAAATTCAAGTGTGTTTTTTCAGTTGGTATGATCAATAGGTCATATCTCCGGACTACCAACTAAGAACTGCACGCCACTTTTTTTCTGTTATGACAACATCATACCCTTTTTGTGTATAAAAAATTGGGAGGGTGCTTTTTGTAGTTTTGGAATAAAAAAATCAAACGTGTTTTTTCAGTTGGTATGATCAATAGGTCATATCTCCGGATTACCAGTTAACAACTGCGCCAATTTTTTTTTATAATGAAAACATCATAATGTTTTTTATGATCAAGATATTAGAAGGGTGTTTTTTGCTGTTCTGAAATTTAAAAGATATATTGAATTTTTGAAACAAATTTCTTTGAAAATCAAGTTTTCGACAAGTTTAAAAACTCCGTAAAATTAAAAAAAAAAAAAAAAACTATGCTATCACAAGGAAGACTACGATATGGCAGCTGAATGGCATTTCTTTGCCACGAGTCCTTGCAAGAATGCATGCGATGGAGTAGGGGGCACAATAAAACGGCTTGCAATAAGAGCAAGTCTTCAAAGAACTCTCGAAGGACAGATTTTAAATGCACATGATCTATTTCAATTTGCCTCTCAAAACATAAAGGGTATACAGATGTTCTTCGTTACAGCAGTGGAAGTGGTTGCAAATGAAGATTTTTTAAAGCAAAGATATGAAAGAGCCTTAATAATAGTAGGCAGCAGAGAGAATTACTTCTTCAAGCCATTAGACACGAAGGGTATATTAGTGAAGAAGGTTTCTGTGTTTGAAAAACCTTTTGTTGCCACTGTCGGAACATCGTAGAAATGAAGATTGTTATTCATGAATTTTTTATGCTTTCATTTGATAACAAATTATAAAATGTTACGTAGATTTCAGAATAATGGAAACCAAATATAAATTTTTTCCAACCACCAAGAGCTCGCGAGTCTTTCTTTGTCAAACTATGAATGAAAGTATATTTAAAGACATTTCAGTTTACTTTATCGTAATTCCTATCGGTTGATGAAGTGGCTAGCAAATAATTACTGAAGAGTAAAATAATTCTGCAGCGACTTTTCACTACCAAAGCATGCAAGCAATAGAACAATATAAAACTACCATCAAGTATTTGAATGTAATAAATAAGATACATTTTCATCTGCTTGTGACGTGTGATGCTGAGTGAATCTCAAATTTAAGTTTCAAAAGTTGATTTTAAAGTAAAGTTTTTTGAAAAAAACATGTTATATTTTTATTTCAAAATAACAAAAAAACTTCGTTCTAATTTCTTGATCATAAAAACATCACGATGTTTTCATTATGGAAAAAAAATGGCGCAGTTGTTAACTGATTTTCCGGAGATATGACCTATTGATCATACCAACTGAAAAAACACGTTTGATTTTTTTATTCCAAAACTACAAAAAGCACCCTCCAAATTTTTTATACATAAAAAGGTTATGATGTTGTCATAACAGAAAAAAAGTGGCGTGCAGTTCTTAGTTGGTAGTCCAGAGACATGACCTATTAATCATACCAACTAAAAAAAAAAAAAAAAAAAAAAAAAAAAAAAAAAAAAAAAAAAAAAAAAAAAAAAAAAAAAAAAAAAAAAAAAAAAAAAAAAAAAAAAAAAAAAAAAAAAAAAAAAAAAAAAAAAAAAAAAAAAAAAAAAAAAAAAAAAAAATAAAAAAAAAAAAAAAAAAAAAAAAAAAAAAAAAAAAAAAAAAAAAAAAAAAAAAAAAAAAAAAAAAAAAAAAAAAAAAAAAAAAAAAAAAAAAAAAAAAAAAAAAAAAAAAAAATAAAAAAAAAAAAAAAAAAAAAAAAAAAAAAAAAAAAAAAAAAAAAAAAAAAAAAAAAAAAAAAAAAAAATAAAAAAAAAAAAAAAAAAAAAAAAAAAAAAAAAAAAAAAAAAAAAAAAAAAAAAAAAAAAAAAAAAAAAAAAAAAAAAAAAAAAAAAAAAAAAAAAAAAAAAAAAAAAAAAAAAAAAAAAAAAAAAAAAAAAAAAAAAAAAAAAAAAAAAAAAAAAAATAAAAAAAAAAAAAAAAAAAAAAAAAAAAAAAAAAAAAAAAAAAAAAAAAAAAAAAAAAAAAAAAAAAAAAAAAAAAAAAAAAAAAAAAAAAAAAAAAAAAAAAAAAAAAAAAAAAAAAAAAAAAAAAAAAAAAAAAAAAAAAAAAATAAAAAAAAAAAAAAAAAAAAAAAAAAAAAAAAAAAAAAAAAAAAAAAAAAAAAAAAAAAAAAAAAAAAAAAAAAAAAAAAAAAAAAAAAAAAAAAAAAAAAAAAAAAAAAAAAAAAAAAAAAAAAAAAAAAAAAAAAAAAAAAAAAAAAAAAAAAAAAAAAAAAAAAAAAAAAAAAAAAAAAAAAAAAAAAAAAAAAAAAAAAAAAAAAAAAAAAAAAAAAAAAATAAAAAAAAAAAAAAAAAAAAAAAAAAAAAAAAAAAAAAAAAAAAAAAAAATAAAAAAAAAAAAAAAAAAAAAAAAAAAAAAAAAAAAAAAAAAAAAAAAAAAAAAAAAAAAAAAAAAAAAAAAAAAAAAAAAAAAAAAAAAAAAAAAAAAAAAAAAAAAAAAAAAAAAAAAAAAAAAAAAAAAAAAAAAAAAAAAAAAAAAAAAAAAAAAAAAAAAAAAAAAAAAAAAAAAAAAAAAATAAAAAAAAAAAAAAAAAAAAAAAAAAAAAAAAAAAAAAAAAAAAAAAAAAAAAAAAAAAAAAAAAAAAAAAAAAAAAAAAAAAAAAAAAAAAAAAAAAAAAAAAAAAAAAAAAAAAAAAAAAAAAAAAAAAAAAAAAAAAAAAAAAAAAAAAAAAAAAAAAAAAAAAAAAAAAAAAAAAAAAAAAAAAAAAAAAAAAAAAAAAAAAAAAAAAAAAAAAAAAAAAAAAAAAAAAAAAAAAAAAAAAAAAAAAAAAAAAAAAAAAAAAAAAAAAAAAAAAAAAAAAAAAAAAAATAAAAAAAAAAAAAAAAAAAAAAAAAAAAAAAAAAAAAAAAAAAAAAAAAAAAAAAAAAAAAAAAAAAAAAAAAAAAAAAAAAAAAAAATAAAAAAAAAAAAAAAAAAAAAAAAAAAAAAAAAAAAAAAAAAAAAAAAAAAAAAAAAAAAAAAAAAAAAAAAAAAAAAAAAAAAAAAAAAAAAAAAAAAAAAAAAAAAAAAAAAAAAAAAAAAAAAATAAAAAAAAAAAAAA
>JAXGGA010000942.1:172500-177749 GCA_038373865.1 Uloborus plumipes
AGAGCCCAAGTGTCTCCATCTGGTGGAAATTGGGCATCGAAATGATCTGTGCCATTGACATTAGCGCCTTAATGGTGGCACTTGAAAAATTGGATACCATGTCAGGGTCTGAAAAAAAGCTAAGGCCACTCACGTAGCCCCATTGGAAAAGAAGAAAAAAAAAATCTGATGTTTCTAAGAAACATCCGAAGAGAAGCCTGTTCATCTACATACACGTAAAGGCGAGTTTTAATTACTATTTTTCACCATTCAGATCTATAATCTTATTCCTGACAATGTAATCGAATCACTGAAAAATTCTTTACTGTTGCCGAAGGTGCAGAGAAATGAATAGCAAATCAATGTTTATGCGACATCATTTTCAAGAATTCCATAAGTTTTAGTTGAATTTGCACTCCCTCTAAAATCATTTTCTAAACATTATTATAAATTAACTCCATTCACCGCAATTTAAAAAAAAAAATCCTGTTTCACGACAAAAGTTCTACAGCTCCAAAGGAAAAGAAATAATAATCATAAATATAGTGAAAAAAAACTAAAATATAAGCTTTTAGAGTAAATCAAACTAAAAAGAAATTTCAAAACTATTGAATATTCGCTTATACTGTCTAAAAATTTTTCGTGCGACCTCCGCCTCATCTGCGCACGCGCCAAGTCTCTTCTGACTTACTCGAAATAGCGGGGAAATGTAACGAGGAAGTAGCAAGCGAACAAAAGCTGAAGGCATCGGGAAGTGCGCATCCTAAGCCTATCTCCCCTTTTTAAAATGGAAGCGTTCGTGGCTGCCAGGCGCACAATACGCAAACAGACAGTACTCGGTTACTTTTAAATAGGCGTATCAATTTCCGAAATTTTGCATTGTCTCCATGGAAACCGCACCAAAGACAACAGCTGCACTCTTTTTTTTTTTTTGTACACTGCTGTTGAGCCATTTCATTTATTTTATGTTTATTGAATTAGGCTTACACTTTTATTTATGTCCTCATATCTCGGTTATTTCTAAACGTATTCCGACTAAATTAGTGCTGAATAGTCTGTTTTAGCAAGACCTGCCATAATGAGTAGCCGCTATGTTAAGATTACAAAAAGTATTCTGTTAACGTTGGTTGAATAATAATTTATGCACAAAGCACTTTTCACAATTTGCATTTAACCATTGTTGCGAAAGCTAAGTGGGAAAAAAAGTCCACAGCGCCGTAACTATGACAACCATAAGGAAAAAGTGCGGAGAGGGAGAAATTAATTTCACTTTCAACCGCCTCTCCTTATTTAACAGGGTATAGTTTACATGCACTTATAATGCATCAACACGAAAAAAGCTTAGCCTTTAGTAATCTCTATATATAAAGATGACGGTGTCTGTTTGTAACCGCTGGCCAGAAGCCCCCACAGTACCTACAGACCTGAAACTTGGCACACAAATTCGAACGTATCCCCGGTAATGCATCTCGAAGGCCAAATTTTAAATTTCGAATTAGTTATTTTTAAATTAATTAGTCTCATTTTTGGTGTATCCGCCATAATTGAGGGGGGGGGGGGGAACCTTCCCCAACCCCGAAACATATATCGCTGGAAAGGTTTTTTTTTTCTAAAAAAGAAAAGTTTCAGCACGTTTCTCTCCGTTAATTAGAACAGGAGATGTAATTAATGAAATTTAGTCAATTTTCAATCTATACGCAAAACTGAAACACTAGATCCATTTTCTAGACAAACTGCTCTTTCTTCAGTGGTTTAAATTTGCGTATAGAGTTAAGCCTTGAAAATTGACTAAATCTCCAGTTACTTACTTAACTTAATGTTTTTTTTTTATTTATTTGGTGCATTGTGATTTAAACTTCAACATGACTTAGTGGAATTTAAAAGGTCGTGGAGCACATTGGAACTAAAGAAATATAAATTTTTCTTCAGAGGGTTGGTCCTTTACATTTTTTGCACGGGCATTGCCGTGCGGGTACTGCTGGTAGTCTATAAATATAAAAATGGATGTTTGTTTATTTGTATGTATGTTTGTTCCTTATACAAATCGACAGTTTTCGTCGGATTTTCTTCAAACTTGGCACAGAGGTTCCTCGATGCACTAGAATTCACATAGGCGGGGTTTTGAAATTAAAAAACAAATCCAAAAAGCTCAAATTCTATTTTTTGTCCCCAAATGGCCTTTTTCTTTCACTTTTGAATATATAGAGTAATAGAGATAAGCCTTTAAGCATACAAATTGATAAAATTTTTGAATATGGGTATTTTCCTACAAAGATTACGATTAACAATGAAGTGTCAATTTAAGGCTTACCTATTTCCTTTTAGCATAAAATAAATTTGCCCATGTGATTGAAAATAAGCATAAAATAAATTTAGCATAAAATAAATTTGCCCATTGATAGAATTCATTCAAAATTTTTTTAGAGAGTCATTGTACTAATAAGCACCCGGGCAAAGCCGAGTAATAAGCTAGTATAGTAATATAGTTTTAGTTTATACAGGGTGTTTCAGAATTCGACGGCAAAAATTTAAGGGGAGATACTACACACCAGGACAAATAATATGACATAAAAAAGTGGGGGTCCAAAATGATTTCCGACGGAGATAGGGGCGGTTAAAGTTTAAGGTCAAAAATTTATACAAAACGGAAAAATCGATCGATTCTTTCGCCGTTTTCACTAAAAATATTCTTAATAGATGTTCTTTTTTGAAAAAAATTGATGAAGATTAATTTCAAAAATTGTCGACAGAGGGCGCTTTAGACTTTGGAGCTAAAAACAACTACTTTTTACCGGTTTTTTTTGTATTTTCGTAACAGATTCCGAAAGTTTAAACTCAAACTTAAATTTTGAGCCCAAAATATCAACTTCTTTCATGTATTAAGTAGCGAAAAGCTCGGACCAAACGAAAAAATCGTGTTTTTCTGGTTTGAAACTTGCCGTTTCGTGTAAAAAAAAAAAAACATTTTTTTTTTGAAAAAAAATTTTGGATTTTTTTTTAAGTTTCGAAAGTGTGCATCTGATTTTATTTTTGCATTATTAGTGTCGCCAGATAATTTTATTATTTTTTTTTTTTACACGAAACGGCAAGTTTCAAACCAGAAAAACACGGTTTTTTACGTTTGGTCCGAGTTTTTCACAACTTAATACCTGAAATAAGTTGATATTTTGGGCTCAAAACTTAAGTTTGAGTTTAAACTTTCGGAATCTGTTACGAAAATACAAAAGAAACCGGTAAAAAGTAGTTGTTTTTAGCTCCAAAGTCTAAAGCGCCCTCTGTCGACATTTTTTGAAATTAATCTTCATCAATTTTTTTCAAGAAAGAACATCTATTAAGAATATTTTTAGTGAAAACAGCGAAAGAATCGATCGATTTTTCCGTGTTTTATAAATTTTTGAAATTTTTGACCCTAAACTTTAACCGCCCCTATCTCCGTCGGAAATCATTTTGGACCCCCCACTTTTTAATGTCATATTATTTGTCCTGGTGTGTAGTATCTCCCCTTAAATTTTTGCCGTCGAATTCTGAAACACCCTGTATAATGTAGTTTAGCCTAAAGTATTAATAATAGTACTGAATACATTACTTTTATCTCGGTAAAGAACGTGAATTTTATCTTTTATTCAGAGTTATACATACTGACAAACCCACAAGTGAAACTAACAAAAGCGTATTAAACATCTTGTTTCATTACAGAAGTTCTATAGCTCCAAAGAAAAAGAAATAAAAACAATGCCCCTTTCCACGTCCTCTGTAGTATGTTTACATTTTCCTCTGTTTCCCATCTGTTCTAGACGAGTACTATTTCAAGCCAACGTGGAAGAAAGAGAGAAAAAAAAAATCGTTCCCTATTGTTTGTCTTTCTATGTTTCGTCCGAAGGCAAATGAATTACGCCAAAGGAAGAACGACAGTGACAGCTGTTTGGAATGACACATAACCATGTGTTTGATGTTGTATTTTCACCGAAAAGCAGGAGTGATGGAAAATCAACTTGATGAAAGAAATAACTCGCCAATGGGTGAGAGATGGAATGATGTAGCAATTTGAAGGTTTTGGAGGACACGGGCACACGGGTCGCGAGATTGGATGAATTTATTACATTCTTTTTTCGATATGAAAAAGATTGGATTTTTTTTTCTCCCAATGCTGCAGCGTTTTGGACATTATCTCAACGCTATTGGGCCATTCCACGGAAAACGGAAATTTTGTCCCGCAACAAGTGACGCTTCATATATTTTACTATCTTATTACCCAGCTTTGCCCGGGTAACCTCTAATTTTTCTGCATCATACAATATTTGAATTTTTAACGTATTTCATGCTAAAATGAGATAGGTTAGCCTTAAATTGATAGTTCATTGTTAATCGTAATCTTTGTTGGAAAATACTTATATACTTAAATGTGTTAAATCTTATCAATTTGTATGTTTAAAGGCTTTATTACTCTATCTATTCAAAATTGAAAGAAAATGGCCATTTTGAGAAAAAAAAAATTGAATTTTGAGCTCTTTGGATTTTTTTTAAATTTCAAAACACTGCCTATGTGACTTCTGGTGAATTAAGGAACCTCTGTGCCAAGTTTGATGAAAATCCGACGAAAACTGGATTTGTATAAGGAACAAAACAAATATATATATACATACATCCATTCATATAGATTGAAAATAATAATATACAAGCACTAAGATTAAATTAAAAATTTTAAAACCCCGACCCTGATGGCCGACCTCATATTAAAATGAACTTCACTGCTCAGAAAGCATGTTAAATTTAAACAGTTTTCAGAGGACATATTGTAAACACGGAAAACGAGAGATAATCCTTACTAGTAAAATTTGCTGGGCGCAAAAGCACAACAAAGAGATAAAATTGAAAATTCTTTTAAAAACCTCATATTAAAATCAATTTACAAGTAGTTTAATTATTCTCAAATAAAAATTGGAAAAATTTTAAATCATTGAGTTTTCTTTCCTCGTCGGCCAACAATGACATCGGTTTCCAATCGAGTAAATAAAGGCTTAGCATAGGGCTGCTACATCGATGTCAGAAATTAAAACATTGATGGGACCGATACATCGACCAAAAAACACCGATGTTTCAAAGCATCGATTTTTTTTAAATATACTACGTACAAATTCGAATGTACAGTAACCCCTCGTTACATAGAGCTTCGTTATAGCTCTCAATCGGATATAGAGAGGTCGCTTATCTTTTGCCTCCCAGAAACATCATATCGACGAAAGTCATCGATAAGAATTATAGGAAAAAAA
>JAXGGA010000943.1:0-15000 GCA_038373865.1 Uloborus plumipes
AAAAAATAAACAATTTTCTGCGAACATAAGTATAACATGTAGTAAGAAAGAGTAATGAGTGAAAGCAAAACAAATATTTCAAAGAATGAAATATATATTTAAAAAAAAATCCTGACAGTTGATAAAAAATTTTGATAAATTAATTTTCCGTTTTTGAATATATATGTGCATCTATAGACAATTTTGCAATATGTTTCATGTGTCGATACTCTTCTTCTTAGTATAGTGTAGATAACCTCTAATTTTCAAAGAATAAGTCTTGAATTAAAATGCTACTAATAATTGAAACATAAATTTTAATTAAAACTAAATTAAAGTGCTTACCACAACCTCCCCTTATTATTATTATTATTATTATTATTATTATTATTATTTTGAAAATTTTATGTCTAGTTAACACAACTGATAATGTGCTAATCATGTTATGTGTTAATGTAATTTTACTAACAAATATGAAAATTAGATAAAATTTTAGTTATTTTGGGAAAACTAGGAAAATTAATAAAAATAAATGAAGAAATAAATCTTCTCTCAGAAATAAATTAGTAAAAATCAGAATTGAGAAAGAAAGAAAGAAACCAAAGTGATCATCAAATTGGTAGTAGTAAAACAAATAATCCTGATTATTAATCGGCAAGGCCGATTAATCAGTTGATTATCAATAACCGATTAATCGGTAATCCTTAATCGTCCAATTTGATTATCGGTGCATCCCTACAGCCCGAAAACTTATCCTTTAAGGAGTATTGATTATGCAATGAATTACAGCCCATAAGCCAGGGCTAAGTATTGATTAGTTTGATCCCATGTTTGTCGGCATGTAACTGTATGAAAGTTTTTGTGGGCGCTTCCCACTCAACAACTTGTTGTCAATCCTAATACGTCAATTTATATCCATATAAGGACTGCTATGACCAAACAGTCGCCCCTCAGAAAGTAAATTCTGGCTGCGCTTGCGCAAGACCGAAGTTGAATAAAGTACAACTAAACTAGAGACATCTGAATACACTAGGTCTGCAAATAGTAAGAAGCCAAACGCAACCCCATTAAGAAAAAATAAATAATTGTTCCTATTCAGATAAAACTTTTACTAGCTTGTTTAAAAATAAAATGTTACGTCGAACAAGAAACAGCAAACACTGCCCCTTTATATTATTTTCCTTTAAAACAAAATTTTTTCATCAGAAGACTAAATGTTCGTCAAATAAGTTTTTCATACTTTTTTGCTTTGCAAATGAAACTGTTTGCTTGTGTCAATATAGGTTGTATTTGGAATACGTTTTGCTACAGTTTAGCAAGGTCATTAATGTGCTGCAGTTTTCACAATCTTCAGTTAAATTCACAATCTGTTACTCTGCTTGAAGGCTATTCACAAAAATTCTACCTCTTGAAATGTATAAATAGAAAATGATTTGATATGAATTTCCGTTGCTCTCTTAAATAGCTCCGTTATAAATTTAGAGAAACAAAGGGGGGAAAAATACGCCATTTTCTTGCTGTTCCAGCTGCAACTGAGAATAAGCAGCACAGTACGTTATTCTACGTCATTTTAAAATAGTGTACCACGAACTGTTAAAATTTTTTTCCCAGATTAAATTTCAAATTCCCTATGTCTGAAAAATAGGGTTCGCCAAAGTGGGGTGATGGGTCCACTTGAAAAACCCACTATGTTGGTAAAGTGGATTTTTCCAAAATTTACTGTATATTGAAAATATTTATTTCAGAACAACTAAATTACAGCTATTTTT
Organism: Uloborus plumipes; assembly: GCA_038373865.1. Lineage (NCBI taxonomy): Eukaryota > Metazoa > Arthropoda > Arachnida > Araneae > Uloboridae > Uloborus > Uloborus plumipes. The sequence goes on from JAXGGA010000943.1 coordinate 1,749, forward strand.
ATCCATACCAAGCCCAGAAATTGGTGTTGATCAACTTAATTATTGAATTTACCGAATGAAACTCCATACTTTACTGAGTGATAAAACATGAGTGTGCGCATATACTCGTATCTTATCAGAAAGTCATTAGGCATTCAAGAAAAAATCAGTATTCAAATGGTGTTGCCAAATTTGCCAAATCAGAAAAAAAAAATTAGGAGGTCACAGTGACACAGTGACCTCCCTTCAGGGCTCCCACTCCCCTGGTTTTATGAAAAGTAAAAAATGTGCAAGCTATGCAGTTTGCGTTTACTTAATGTTTCGATAGAGAATAAAGGATTGCAAAATGATTATTAAAAAAAAAAAAACCTGAAAAAGCTAGTGGAAAACCCAAGCGGGCTTCACTTTTTCAAAAAAAAACCCGGACTTTTTCAAAACCTGTTGAAAATCACGTTTCTGACACCTTGCAGCAGTTAGCAGAACAGCATAGGAAATTTTAGTCATTGTTGCCCCGACTTTGAAAAAAATCATTGATTGATTATTTAAAAATGAAAATACACTGCCAGACACAAAAACATCATTCACTTCCCTTTTTTATTATTTATCTTTAAAACAAAGTGAAAAACTCTAAAGTATAGCTAAAGCATTACTTTTTATAATATCTACATCATATCTATTACATCGAAACGAATTGTAGATTCAAACTTTTAGCATGATTATGCAAAGCTTCTGATGAAGAGTAGTTAGTATATTCATGAGTTAAATGCTTTCAAAGCTTGTCAGTTTCTGCATTACACTCAGCATAGTGTACTATTTTCTAGTATGTCATCTAGAGGAAGGACCATTCCGTACTTCTGCAGAATATAAGGAATCAATAACAGACTTATAGTAATTTTCAATGTTTTTCCTCCGCAGTTTAAACGCTGCCGTTACCATTCCTGATTCTGGGGTCCATTCTTCAGAGCAAAGCTTCACTCTTCCAGGAACTTCAGCTCCAAATAGATGACCTAAATAGAAAGAAAAAGAAGCAAGATTTTAAATTAGTTAACTAAACAAGTATTAAACTAACTGACCCGTGCGAAGCAATCGCTCGATAAAGGGAATGCAAAAACCCTTTTTAGTGGATTTTTTTGAATAAGAGTAAAAATGTGAGTTGTTTATTTTTGGCAGATAGTGGTGAACAAATCTTTAAAATTACCTACGTCTTGAAGTTTAATGAAGTAATACTAAAATTATGACATACCCCTCCCCCACCTCCCCCCCCCCCAAAAAAAAAGTGAGAAAGAAAAAAGAAATACTTTGAGAAATTATATCTTGATGTGGAAAGTTGATATAGAATCTTGCTGAAGATAAAACACATTAAAATGGTATTTTTCTGCTCGGATTCTAGCTCACGCACTTCCCATTATAAGCACGACGTTCAATCCAACCGAGCAAATGCATCCTAATTTTTAAACGGTATTCATTGAAGTAATTTGTAATTAAAAACAGGAAAAAGGGTTTAGTAACCAAAAAAAAAAAAAAAAAAATTTTAGACCGTGGGTCTTTGTTTCGTCACCAGCCGGCGCGATAAGCTTTAAAATGAAGAGTAAATCATGGAATTTTATAAAGAAATAAAGGAAGATCTCGCGTATTGTTAGAAAAACAAGCTAGAGAACCAATATACAAAAAAAGTATTGTTACTACCCAGTTCGCAGCCCTTTGCTTCTTTTTGTGAAACCGGCTGGTTTCTAAGATAGAAGATAGAAGTATAGTTTAATCTGGTGAAAAAAATTACTCAAAATATTTTTTAAAATTTAACAGGTTCAAATTTCTTAAAACGTTCATCACCGCGCTCACCGATAATTTTAACCTTCTGTTATTGAATTGAAATTTCAGGAGATTTATACACATGAATAAAATCTAAGGATAAAATACAGGTTACTTACACTTCTTAGCATAGTCTTTAATTGTTTCAGTCGCTTTCTGAGTAATCTCTGCATCAGAGCACATTTGTTCAAAAGACAAGTTTTCTTTCCCTACGGATCTCGCAATGGATTTGAGCTGCTGCGGATTGGGAATGACAAGAGCGATGAGATACATGTGCAAACCACTTCCATAAACACAGATATTTTCCACTAAGGGGCAAGTTTTCATCTCAGCTTCCACTTTTCCAAGAGCAACGTACTCTCCGAACTGTAACTTGACTAAATCCTTTTTACGGTCTGAAAAAAATGAATGAAATAGGTGAGACTAAAAATGAAGGAGAAATAACTACACATTTAAAAACTATTTGAAAGTAGAGTAAATTCCCGATTATCCGGGGAATAGGGCGGTCGGTAACCGTGGAAACGCGAATACCGCGGATAATCGAACAATTTAAACAAGATATTAATGTATACGCAATAGTTAAAGAAAAAAGAGTCAACAACACAACTCCTACATTTAAATTATAGCTAAAATGACAATATTGAATGTAAAAAAAATATATTGAAAAGCTAAAAACGACCAATAACGCACTTTCCTTCTTTCTTTTTTTTTTTTTGCTTTCAGCAAATCATCACCGTAAAAAAGAAAACTAAAGTGTGAAAGACCCGTGGAAAATTCGAACCGCGGATAACCAGACCTCCGATAATTGGGAGTTTACTGTATTTACTTCCTGAATTTTGAGAAAATTGACATCATTTTATAACTATAAAACTTTTGCTCATAGAACTTTGTCTCTTTGAACTTTCATTTCACATTAAGCTGGCCACACTTGGTGCACCTACCCTTTCACTACAGTTTAAATGTTTTCAAGTAAAGTGTAAATAAGTTATGCTACAAAATCCAATGTTTTAATTTATTATTTGGTCTTTTTCTCTCAATTTTGCTTCCTCAAAACCAGCCCGAGTCAAATGATTTTCAAGGCACAAAAAATTTTAGCTTTCATATTTTATGATTTTATTACGCTAAAGATCCTTTGACTGTCTATCCGCTTAGGTACTGATGGCTCAATTACGTTAATTGTGCAATCGTAAGAAACCAGACGTCAATATTTCTTGGGAATATGAGGGTCAAATTTCTCGAGTGATAATGGGTATCAGCCATAATAGTGCCCACAGGGGAAAAAAGATTGGCAGTCCTTATGGAATGCAGGTTTGTAAATGGTGAGGTACTCATACTCAGCCCCATTATGAAAATACAAATTTCACTACTAGCAACAGACCCAGCTAGGCTGGACCTGTCAAAAATGGTCCTCAAATAAAGATCAATATTTTTTTTTTAAGCTACCAAGTTTTTAAAGCTTCCCTTGCTCATTACAACCTCTTCTGGTAAGCTGTTCCAGGTACTATCCACAACAGTACTAAAATAGTAATTTTTCCTAATTTCCTGGTTAGTTTCAAATTTGAATTATTTAAAACAATAGCTCTTTTCATGCTTTTCAGCAAAAATATAACTCAGTAACATCTTCTATTATGATAAATTTAAAGAACTGAATCATGTCCCTTCTGACTCTCTTTTGCTCAAGACTATTTAAAAATTAGAAGCGAAATATTTTATATTAATTTAACAGATAAACTTTATTATCACTTTCTGAAAAATATTATCGTCCAACTTAAAACTAAAGTTGTACTTACCAATTATTTTTAAAGTTCCGTTGGGAAACATTTCACCTATGTCACCAGTGTAGAACCACCTGGTCCCATTTTCAATCTTGAAAACTTCATTTGTTTGTTCTTGATTTTTAAAGTACCCCATTGTCAGACAATCACCTCCTATCACTATCTCACCTCGTGGGTTTGGTTTATCCGTTACATGATAGGAACCTATTTTGGAAGAAATATATTAGTCAAAATGCACCGACATGTCTTCGGAATGAAGTGCCTAGTTTGATCAACGCTTCTCAAACTGTGGGTCGCTTGTCGAGCTTTGAAGGGTTATAGCAATTGAAGTAACGTGATTACTAGGCTAACAAAAGAACTCGAAATTTGACCTAATACCTACATACTCGTGTGATCTAATGTTTCAGATTTACAAAAAAAAAAAAAAAAAAAAATCGCAACTTACTCTAAGGTTATTTTTAAACTAAAAAATACCACAAAACGAAGTGAAGTTACAAATTAGTTTAAAAAAAAATGGTTTTGGCGTAGAATGAAAGCAACTTACGAACAATCATAAGGATTTTGGTTCTCATGAAATATTATATTTTTGTGAATGTTCAATAATTAAAAATGCTATGAGTGATTCTGAAATAGGCGAGAATTTTTGTCCTTAAACATTCAAACGTTTTGCAGGCTTTCTAGAATTTTTTTCACTTTAGATTAGTTTGCTTTATTATTATCATTTATTTGAACCAAAGAGTTACTCACTTATCAATTTGAAACACTTTAAATCAACAGAATAAAAGTATGAAATGTCATTAGCATGGATGTCGCCAGCAGCTATGTCTTGTATAATGTTTACATTTTTGAAAAAAAGTAAGTAAATCATATTTAAGACCAAAAAAGGGTCATTCGATGTTTAAAAAAAAATAACGGGTGACGAGCAGCGTCAGCGAAAATTAAATAGCGTGAAATGTAACACACCTAACGCTGGAATGGCCCTTTTTAAGAATGACATTCAAAAGTAACAATTTTTTTGGATTAACTTATGAAATAATTAAATATCTTTTACTTATGAAAATGTAAAGTTTATTTGAAATGGAGAAAAACTTGAGAGACTAACTCTTTTGATATGATTTTCTGAGTTACAGTGTGTCCTGAAATAGACCGACGGTTTTTAATTTTTTATAGGAAAATTGAAGTCAAAAAAAGCCATTCTTGCAGAAAATTCATGTAACTAGCCATAAATGTCTCCTCTCTGATTTTAGTTAGAGATTAGAAAATTTTCCAATACATGACGCTGAAGTTTAAGCAAATTAAAGAAAAAAAGTTGAATGTAAAATTTAAATTTTTTGAAATGTTAAATGAATGACATTATATAGCAATATTTTTAAAGTGTCCACCCTCGCCTGTAAATACTGTTGACCAAGCGGTTTTCAAAAAATCATATGGAGAAAACGTTTTCGTTTGAAAACAATTGAAGGGTCAGGGGGAAAAACCACGGTAGTCCACTTTTTGTTGAATTTAAACTGATGCTACCACCTGTTAGAAAAATAAGTGTAATTTCGTTTACTATATGCAATATTCGTGAAAAAACACTGTAGTCCATGTATTATTGTCATTTTAGAACAAGTATACTGGGGAAGTTTATGAGTTCGTAAAGTTTAAATTTCGTTTTTCTCAAAATGAATCAAATGTGACTACCGTGGTTTTTCCCCTGACCCTTCAATTCTTAAAGCATCTTCATGGCATCGTGTAACAAGTCATAAATTTTCCCTTCCATAATTTCTGGTGTTAATTTAAATGATTTCCGAGGATTTAGTATATCGGCAAAATACCCGAACACTTAAGAAACTTAAAGAAATAATCAATGACGAAGGACACTGATTGAAAAAAAAAAAAAAAGAAATTCTCTGATGAAAGTTACGTTCCATTGGAAACATTCCAGAATATATCTGTATCGAACTTTCCTGCGTGTCCAAAAATTGACCTTAAGAAGAAAAAAAAAATATCGGTATAATACGATGACAAAAAAATAAAATTGATTGAACATGCAATTTTGGGTGCTGAATTAGAAACGCGAAGAAGTAATAACATTTAAGCAGTAGTCAAAATTAATCTAAAACAAAGAAAATTTAGAAATTAATGTTTAGCTATATGGGTTGTGTAAACTAAAATGTCAATTTTAAAAATGTAACATAAAATACTGTATTATGAAAATACCTTTTTTTAAAGATTACGTTGATCTAGCGTAAAAATAGAAAACCATATCCTACCTTCATCCCAATCAACTAGTCTCAACTTGCAGGTAGATAATGGTGCTCCTACTCTACCACTGGAATAATCATCAACTTCAAAAAACATAAAAAGTTCATTATATGTAATTCAAAATATATTAATAAATAATTGATAAAAAAAACTAAACGATCAATTAGTTTAACAGAAGTCAAGCTATATTTTTTGGTTAGAAGAATAAGTTAAGTAATTAGCAACCAATAAGAAATAGTTGAATTACGAAATCTGTCTTGTATCTTTTTCAAAAATAGGTAAATAAAAAAAGTAATAATATGAATTAAGCTAATGAGCAACAAGGACAAAAAATTGCGTTTGGGAACATTTATAGGCTACCTAATTTAAGTCAGGATCAAGATGGAACAGTTGTATCGTAATTTTCATGATAACTGGTAGTAATCATAATGGGAAATTAAAATTTTTGTTGGAATTATTTTTCAATGGAGAATTTTTACCAGAACATCAGTTAGAGGACCAGGAGTCCGTATAAAGTGTTACATTTCGTTTTTTTTTTCGCTTTAAACTTTTAATATCTTCACTTCTGAATTTCATTTTGAGCATTTTTGCAATTGTAAATATGCATTTAGGACAAACTGTTGCGAAAATAAAGGTCTTGCAGGTTGAACAGGATTACCCTGTATACAGTATATATCATCCCCCCCCCAGCACACACAATTACTTACTAATGGGAAGTAAAACATTCAGAGCTATCAAAAAAAAAAAAAATAGATTGGTACCCCATAAAGGCGAAATAAGTTCAAAAAACTAGGTCATCTACATATGAAGAATGTTTGAAGAACTTTATATTAGCAATTTGCTTGTATTCAGACTATTTATTTAAATACAGAAACGATTTAAAGACATCATTTTATAAGTAGCAGAAAAAATATTGAGCTATTTCAAGTTGTATCATAATAAATAAAAATAATTAAATATACAGTCTAGCACGCTTAATGGAATAGCCATTTTGCCACGAAAAAAATATTATAATTAGAAGGATATTCCATTATTCGGGATCAAATCAATGCATTGTAGCGATTTGGTACTTTGAAAATGTATTTTATTAAGAGGAATATTCTTTAAACCGATATTCTAATGAGCGGGATCGACTGTAGATTAATTATAGGGATAGTTTTCTCCCTAGAAACGTCACTTAGAAAATAAGAAAGCTCCGTCAAAATTTCTAAACTAGCTTCTTATAAGATATATTTTACAATACAACTATTCTAAGTTCCACTCCAAATCATTGGCTATAAATACTGTATTTAAGAATTGTTTTCCAATTAACTATTGGCATTGGGAGAGTGGTTGTACATCAACACTTACAATCTTGCACCGTAGAGCTGGCAGCAGTTTCCGTGAGTCCATAACCTTGCAGAACTTGTACGTTGAGGCAGCAGCGAATGAAACTTTGGGTATCCGAAGAAAGAGGAGCGCTCCCACTCATAACAACACGTAAGTCTCCTCCCATAAAGTTCCGATAGGTTGATAAAAGTTTCCTGTTGAAAAAATGTTAGTATTATCCTCTTTTTTTATTTATAAACTTAATAAACTATTATTGGAATTCTTTACAGAAAATAATCTGGAAAAAAAATTGGAAAACTAAAATAATATCATTTGGTCCGATGTAAAATGAACCCTTTATAAGACGGAACTGACAAGAAATTGAATGTACGGCCAACGATTATTTATTAGTAAATTATTGCGCCAAGAAGCAATGTGACAAGTTCATAATACTGAGCAGTTCATTTTAAGCGAAGAGTGCTTAATTACGTTTTTGATGAGTGTACTTTTTGATTATTTATTAGGTTGTTCCATAATTATTGACCGGAATAGAAACATAAGAAAAATAAGCCGGACCCCGTTACTAAAGTAACGTATTTTCTTTAAGAAAAAGGACCTTTGTCGACAAAAGTACACCCTTCTTAACGAGTTTTGAGTACAAAAATGCCACTGTGGGAGAAGTAGGCATCATATTGGCTAAAAAAAAAAAGAGTCCAAAGCTCCTTAAATCATAGCATCCTCATTCGGGAACTGTTTTTCCCTCAAAAACCTGCTCAATTGGCGAAACATCTAGTAGTTAATCAGAGTCAAGTCCGTAGAATAATGCAAATGTCTCAGAAACTCATACCTCATGGCCTGGATGTTTTGCCGAGGGCATCAACCCTTTGCTCAATCTTACAGGAGTATGGGACTGAACCTATTGACTAGTACTGATGGTTTTATGAGAAGTTTCATGTGTTATTTATTCAAATAACGACAGTACACAGTCGTATTAATGGTCTGGACCTGCTGAAGGAGCTTTTTATGGGTCAAGATCTTGACAGTCCACCAAACAGAGAGAATATCGTCTGTGGATGGAAGCTTGATTTGGGCCTTTGTTTCACGAGTTCTTTTAATGCAGTCGTTGTGCTTTGAGCTTATAATTGTCGTACAGCATCCCTTCTTCATCTATAGTGAGGGTACAGTGCAAGATTGGGCCACTAAATTCACGCTTCGGTAGCCATTTGCACAATGCACATCTGGCGCTGTTGACGTTGCGTTTCCGTTAGCTGATGTGGTACCCATGTTTCGAGCTTATTCACCATGTCCACTGCTACCAAATGTTCTAAAAATGTCTGTAATGCTACAGAGGTTTGTTTTCGGGCTGTACCGTTAATGTTGGTTGGATCTCGAGTTTTGGCCTTAAATAGTCCATATCACACCACTCACACCACATAGGATGACCGGCTCTAGGTTCCTATTAAATCTCCAAATCCCAGCTACGACACTTGGTTAAACATTCTACGGACTGTTCGTTGACTTGTCTGCCCAAAACCTCATGCTTTGCGGAAGTTGACCATTGTTGCAGCCATCAAATTGCCAAAACGGAATTCGCTAAGAATCACAAGTTACATGCCCGTTTGCTCCATTACCCCCCTTCAATGTTAGCATTAGCAATGAAGGAATGGCGTTGATAAGAATGATTTGCAGAAGTGGATAATACCCTAGCAGCATAATCTCATCGGCCGATGATCGGCCATTCATCGAAACCCGATAAAATTCTCATCAGCCGATGATCGGATTCGATGAGTTCTCATCGGGAATTGCTCCAATATGTCTCACCGGCCAAACAGAATCCGAGCAGCAAAATCCGATGAGTTTTGCTCGAAATACGATGAGATTTGGAGCAATTTACAAGCAGTGCAGTCCCGTGCCGATGAATTTAGGATCAATTTTGGATGCTCGGCTTATTTTCATCGGGAAAGTTGATCGGAAGGATATCGCTTTCCGATGAAAAGTAGCTCATCAAAAACCGTGCTCGGATACTGATAGGAACGATGTCATGGTGCGTTACGGGATCAGTTTACGAGGAGTTCGATGATCGTTCGAGCAAAATACGATGAGTTGATGCTACTTGGGTATCGTTTGCGGCCAATAATTATGGAACAACCATAAATACGTTGAAAAATCGTAGCTGTTATTTGCATTAGCATACATCTTTAAGAGGGCAATTTAGGGGCCCATTATTGCTTCGTCTGAAATTTACTAGGCTTGCTGCAGTAACTCAAAGTTTTTTTTTTTTGGGGGGGGGGAGAATACTCAAAGAGGGATAGCCTTTTTTAAATAAGGTTATTCCTCTTGAGTATTTCCCTTTCGCGAGCAGTCCTTTTCTCTTTTAGGATAGCCCTTTTCAGAAAGGGATATCTGTGTCTCTTGTAATGTATTGAGTGAAGTACTAGAAAAGAAAAAATACTATTTGAAATGCATTAAGTCAAGCTCAAACACCTAAAGAAAATTCAGCTTTTACAGTGTTAGACCACTAGTATATTAATGTTCAGCTTCGCCTGTGATAAACTTGTTGGGCAATGTAATGTTTTTAAGTTTAAGAAAATGTCAATAGTGAATTCTTCCGTCTTTTGCTAGTTATTTGTAGCAATGAAGAAACCATTATACCTGTTAAGTCTTGGGGTCTGGAATCCGATTTGCGACCAAAACTTTTTGTAGCTCACTGCGAAGTCGAACATCAAACGAGTAAAAGTCCCTTCTTTTCCCGCAAGAAGCAAAATCATCTTCCTTATTCTGTCCAACATGAGCTACAATCCATAAAATGTTGAAAATGAATTAAAGGTGAAGTCTTCAGTGAAACTATATGCATCAAGTTTATGTTTCAAAAGCATGACAGAAAATTTTGTATAAAATTCCAAGTTGACATATGAGTTGTAAAAAGTTTTTCCTTCCTATTTCATTCATTTATTTATTTATTTTTATTTATTGTTACTATTTTTGTTGCTATTATTATTATTGACTCATGGTTGTATTAGGCCGAGAACCGGCCACCACAGGGGCATGAAAATTGATGGAGAGGGTAGAAGGGTTTATAGAAACTGTTGTAATTGCCCAGATACACAGCTTACACCTTGTCATATCTTTGAGTGTCCAGCAATAAGTGCGAATCTGAGAGAAATTGGTGTATTGCCGTCACTGTAGACCTTTATGACGATAACATCCAACAAATCGCAAAAGCAGTTATAAGGATCCATGGAGTTATTTAGTTCGGCTAAGTCATAGAACCGACAAAAAAAAAAGAGGATGTATTGCTTATTTATTTATTTTTTGGTATTTATTTATTTAAAACTTCTTTATTTTATTTTATTTTAGTTTGAAGTTAATTTTAAAAATGGAATATTGTACTGCAAAATTATACAAAACATATTTAGATTCATTATAGAAACAAATTATTGGTGCTTCATATTTAATAATTTGGCAACTAAACTTTATAACTGCAATGCTAACTCAAAATACGTCAAGTCGGGGGTTCTCCTTCTCTTAGGCCCTGCGCCTCCGTTTTAACACTGACTTGAGATGCGCCCCCCCATCCCCAACCATCGCTACCATATGTGGTCAATACATGCATAAGGTCACGCCTGACAATACGAGCCTGAACCTGATTCTAGTTAAAAAGTAAAAATCCAGATAATATCACGCTCAAAATGCAACATTATTACACAAAACTTTATTTTGAACATATTACTAGAGTATATGTGAAATTTGAGAAGTAAAAAAAAAAAATAAATAAATAAATAAAATAAAAATGCTGTGAGGGAAGCTAGCATCAGAGATGAGGTTGGCGTGCACTATCATCGTTATTTTCATAACATTAATGAGAAGGCTGATACTGTTTTTTAATATTCACATTTATAACCATAAAATTGAATAAAGCATTGCTTTTTTTATTTTATTATTTTTCTACTCTCACCCCGCCTTTTAATTTTTCTACACCCCCTAGAGGAGCTCGCCTCACAGGTTGAGAACCACTGCGTAAAGTTAAAAATTTTAGTTTCATGAGCACTTTTTAACTATTAATGTAATTCGTTTGAAAAAAAAAATCCTTGATGTTACTGCTGAAATTATTGAAAAACCATGAGAGTTTTATAATAGCATAAACACAACGTTGTTGGAAACACAAATGCGCAGGAATACTGCAGGCACGTATTTCGGCGTACAAGGAACGCCTTTTCAATGCAAAAAAAAAGTGAGCTTATGGATACACGGACATCAGGCTTTTGTCGGATGCCTGTGCAAAATTGGAAGCAAAAGGCATAAGATTCAAGCAGTTTTCTGATTTCCAGCACAGATCAAACTTCTGTGTAATAAATGGCTAACAGTTCACACACACACACACACACATCATCTTGAAAAATAGTTTAGCTTTTAAATCAAAATTTAGTTCCCTGAAACACATATTTTTGATGAAGCATTAGCTGCAAAGATTTTTGAAAATATGATTAATAAATGCTACTTGCTTCTTACCGGCACTGATACCATCAATGTTGGCTTCAAAACTTTCAAATCACCCTTTGCTCCACTTTTCACTGCTGTACTCTACAGAAAAAAAATAATAAAATAAACAAATAGCTGCAGTCTAGCCACTTTCGGTAAAACAAACATATAGAGCAAAAGCTTCAACGTAGAGGAATTGTTACACGGATGCTTTCAAAAATGATGCATTTGTAATGTCTTAGTTTACCGGCTGTGCCTATGACAGCAGGTTTATTCGTAAATTGAGGCAAAGAGAAGCAATAAGACGGAAATGCCAAGATGAAAATTAGATCAATTTCGTACAAAGTTTAAACTGTAGGTGGAATTTCCATAGAAAAGTTTTGTAATATTATACTGTAGAGCAGCATCTACCAGGGAAACAAGCGCCCTCTCTTGCCAAGAAAAAAATGAACGTTTCTATTACTATTTGTACCAGTTATCTCCAAATTTTAATTTTTGGTATTTACACCTCATTGCTTCTAGTATTCTATTATTTTTCAAAAACTTACAAAATCTGTCAGTGTTTGTGGACTGGAGAACCCTACTTGCACGCCGGATGAAGAGAGGTAGCATTCTGTTGAGAAATTAATGAAAAGTGCATTAATTATTTATATTCTTCTTTCAATCATAATTTATTCTTAAAATAATAACAGAACATATTTTGTGTCTGGATTAAGATGGTGGAATCTTACCTGATGCCAGCTCTAAGACATGAGCAGCCGGAAGATATGCGACATATGTGTCATCCTCACTGAAATTAAAAGTTACATTCAGTAATTGCGTAATAGGTTTTTTTTGCTGGTACTTGATTTGCACTTTATTGGTATCATTATTACTACCATTATTATAATTGCCTCATTGACACAAAACTTCTGGAAATCGCAACAAAATTACAATAAAGTAACAGTATTGCTATTAACTACCAGTTCTTTAAAAACTGTCTTAGGCATAAAGCTCAAAACGGCCTTTCTCCGCTCAATGGCTCGAGCATACTCTTGTAAAGCGCTACAATTCCTCCTCGAAAAAGGAGGACATTAACTGATTTTCGAGCGAAATAAATTTGCTTTCTTTGAAGTTTCAACAACATTTACTTTAAGCATTTTGGTTCCGTTTATTTTGGGTAAAGTATGTAATTTACATAGGTGTTTCCAAGAGATGAATATTAAGGCCGATTCAGATTGCGAGCGACGCGAAAGAACGAAGCGTTTTTCGATCGCAGGTGAAAAATTCCGATCATTCACACTAGATGCGGGCGAAAGTCACGTGATGATATTCACCCACTAAGGATAAAGCGCTCGCATCTCGCGAAAAAATCGGATGTCCACGCGGTCAAAACAGAGCAAAGATGGCGCCTACATACTGATTGGCTGTCGCTCTCGTTGCCAAATTTCGTTCGCCTTTCGCACGCGACGATATCTAGCATGCTAGAACGCTGACGGCAGGCGAATATTCGTCGCGTTGTCATGGGAACGAATTCTGAAAACCGGTTTCGCGGTGAAAAGTTCGCATCGCTCGCGTGGTTCGCTCGCAATCTGAATCTCGCTATAGGATATCATCGCTTTCGTTGGATGTCTTTTCATCCACAAGCTCAACTATTTAGCAATGAAAAAAGGGCT